>VDFB02048908.1:0-24840 GCA_007258455.2 Sequoia sempervirens
ATTTAATAGATAGACTTTAGAGATTTAATCAAATAAAATTAATTATTTAATTAGATAGGGATAATTAGATCAGGATGATTGATTTAATTATCGAGAAGAGGTGACTTAATTAAATAATTGGTTTATTTAATTTAGAGCGAAATATTGATGAATTTAATTAGATAGGGGGATTTGATTAAATGGTTAGACCGAGGGATGATTTAGGATAAAACGATGTTAGTAGTTGGGATCAGATGCACATTGTCAATTGGTACATTTTACGTGTCTACACTTACTTTCCAAAGCTATAGGTGTTCCATTATACCATGTTGATGACAACCTACCCGCATGTAGGCACCTAAAAACCCAACTAACTAGAGATAGTAGGTGAAGAAGGGAGGTTGTGTTTCTTTATGAAACTCTCACAACCTATATAGAGGTCTAAAGATTTGTTTAAAGTCAAATCTTGATCTAAGGGGACACAAAAACAAGCTGTAGGGATCAAACACTATGTTGTAGGAAAATAAACCTAAGTTGTAGGTAACAATATATTGTTGTAAGAATAAAAATTATGTTGTAGATGTGTAGTTAGATTTTATGGGTTCATGAGCACACAATATGCAATCATAAAATACTCAAAATTTTAAACACTACACATCCCATTTCAAAGAAAAAATTTCCTAAAATCATCATTTACAATAGCATGTAATTACCAATAAGATAAAAAAAATTGGAATAAGAAATATTCTACTATATCTTAGCTTAGAATTACATCTTTTTCAATTATTTGCACATTTACAAGTACTAGATCAAATATGAAATTATTTCTTTTCTCCTCTTTCATTCTCTTTTCCTGACACATGTTCCTCTATGCCTTCTTCAGGTATTTTTAGTTCTTTCTCTTGTTGTCCTTATTCTATCCTCTCTATTCCTCCCTACTCTTTCTCTTCTTCTTTCTTCTCCCTTCTATTGTTTTCCTTTTCCTCAAATCCTTCTAAAATTTTGGAACTTTCTCCCAAAAATCTTGCATAAAATTTGACCCATCCTTCAAAGTTTTTCATTAATGCCCAACAGTTTCATTTCTAGTTCAAATTCTCGCACAAGATTATTCTTTTCCATTTCCCCTTACTATTTCTCATTAATGAGCATGCAAGTAGGTATTCAATGCCCTAAAATAAACAAAATAAAATTTCAAACTCAACATAGATCATACATGGTGGCAATTACAGAAAATAAAAAATACCAAATGTACAATACCCCTACATCACTATGTGAAGTAGAAGAGTGTTGTGCACCTTTTGCACACATGCTCCGATGAAGGCAGGGACCTCGTCTTTTCTTTTGCACCTTCACATCTTGGCTTTGTCAATTTCTAGTTTTGCTCTTCTTCGGAGCTTATTTTGAGCTTAAGTCTAGATTTGATTTGATGAGGGCAATATTTTAAGGCATCTTGGGGTTTCAGAGAAATCCACCTATCATGGAGTTTGGAAATGAGGATTTCAAAATGAATTTTCAATGTCATATCTAAATATATTTTTTCACCCATGGATAGAGAATGAAAAATTAGGATAGGTTGCTTTTTGAACTTTTCGAAAATTCCTTCTAGGAAAAAAGTTATGGGGTTTGGGGGATTTCGAGCTATCTATGATTTTGGGAAATTCCTTCCCAGGTGGATTTTCCCCAAATCTAATCCTTCAAGAAAATCCTACCTAGGTAGATTTTCCCATGTCCAGTGCTTCTAAAAAATCCTCCCTAGGTAGATTTTCCCCATGTCCAGTTCTTCTCAAAAATCCTCCCTAGGCGGATTTTCCCCATGTCTAGTTCTTCTAAAAAATCCTCCCCAGATGGATATTCCCCAAAAAATCCATGACCTTGAGAAATCCATGATAGATCAAAATTTCTGAAATTTCCATTTTTGGAAAAATCCAAGACCTATCAAAAATTTTGAAATTTTCCAAAAATGGATTTTTTTTCCCAAAATGTTTGCAACAAAATTTTCCAATTTTTTTTCCAAAAATTTTGAAATTTTATTTTGGATATTTTATGGATTGGATTTTTAACATGTGAGCTACTAATGATGATAAAAAATTTTAGGATTAAATAAATGAAAAGGGGACTTGCATATGGATTCGTGCCAAGAGGAAAATCTGGAAGAGATTGTAACTAAATATTAAGTGTAACCTCAAAATTAAATGTGAGAATGCATAAGAATCTGTGCCACAACCTATCTAGAGCTGGAGGATATGTTTCAAATATAAGAAGACATGTGATGGTACTTTTGTTCCCCAATAGGAATTTTTATCAATGTCTAGATGACAAGCTTCTTTTTTCTCATTGCTCCTAGTTGTAACAAAATTATGCTAATTGGATGATGATGTACCAAGAATTGTAAAACTTTGTATAACTTCTTCATTCTGCTAGAGGATGGATCTATCCCATTGGATTCATTTAATCCTGGCCATTGAAATTGAAATGTAAAATCTATAAAAGGCCAATGCCTTCTCATTTGTAGTTAGAGTTAGAACTTGGGTTAGAAAGCTAGAATTGGCTAAGTTAGGAGAAGTTAGATTTTGCAAGCTAGTAGTTGTAGGAGATGAGAGAACAGGAAGACTATTATGTAAATTCTAGAGAATTTAATGCAATTGTGTTGTTGATTTGGAAAAATTTGTGTTCAACTTCAACAGTCTTATGGTTTCTTGTTCCCGATTCTCAATGTTAGATGTTAAATTTTAGTTCTTTTACAATGATGATGAAATGTGAATGATGTTTGACCGATCTCCTCCTCATAGTTTTAGCAATTTGTTGATTGTAAGTTGTTGTGTAAAGTTAGTCTGAGCCCTATTTTGTGCCAAGTTCAAATATGGATTCTTGTTCATGTTGCACTAGTTATTGGGTATGTGAATGAATATTCATAGTCTGAAAATCTTTTGATTTCCTTAAGATATTGCACTATTTCTATGTAGTTGTAGGCTTGTCCTTGGTGAAGTAGAGACTGGTTTATTGGGGATATGTCCATTTGAAGCATTTATCATTATTGTGATTGATATTATGAGTTAGAATAGAATATCTCTGAACCCTTATATCTTTTGATCTTTCTTTGAATCTGGGTTAGTTTAGGAATTAATCAACATCAACACATTGCTATATTTGATGAGTTTGAAGCTTCCAACATTGTTATTTGTAAGGCCCCTTGTGATTACCATCATTTTCACATATTATCATTGAGTTGTTTGTTGCATTGTAAAGACCTTAGGGTTATCTCTTGAAGCTTGATGATAGAGATTCACCTTTCATGAGAGATAAGATGTTATATTTTTTCTGATTTGTTGTTGTGCAGAAAACACCATCAATAGATTGGTGCTAGAGGGAGGTCATGAGCATAAAGCAACATTGCTAGAATTTGAATGAGCCTTCATGTTGAAAATTTGAGATATGATAGATCTCTAAATCTAAAAGTAAAAAGTCTAAGTTAAGATGGAAAGGTAGTCTTACATTTCTCATGATGGGAATAGTCTTCAAAATAATATTCCTCAACTTCATGAGCCTTTGAATAGGTGATTGCATTCTTGGAAATTACATGAGGTTGCATTAGCAAATAAATATAGAGTTCATAATACTAGTAAGCATAATGAGTTTGAATGCTTAACATATTTGTGTAGAATGGAAATGGATTTACAAGGAATTTTTTTATTTTGGGATGTTAATAATCCATTGGATCCTATAAAGTTAGAAAAGGAATTTGTTGATGCTACAGTTGAGTCATTCACAGAGCTAGTCAAAGATTAGCTTAGTGGTGGCCTATGTTCGCAATTTTTTCTTCTATCTAGTTGGTGTAGGGTGCATAATGTGTCCCATTCATAGTTTAGTTGTTCTTCATGTGAGGAAATCATCAGTTAGGTTAAGAGTCATTTAGGATGCACTGTAGAGGATCCAGTAGGTGATGAATCTGAGGAATGCATAGCAACAAATTTTGAGGCAGCTCTGGAGGAGATTGAATCTTCAATAAAGGAGCTTGAGAAAATTGTTGATGAGTGTCTTGTGGAGTAGACTAAAGAGATGGATGAAGAGCTAACGTTGATCCAAACTCTAAGCTTGCACCAATAATCAATGATAGGGAGTTTTTTTGTTTATCATCTTCTATTTTCCCTTTATTTTCTAATGCAATTTATAATGATGATTCACATATTGCATACTTTGATGTCAATAAGGCTGGTCTAAATTATGTTGGAATGTAGGGGATTATAGAAGATGTTGAAAATAATCATGTTACAGTCATCATTGATGGGTATGACCACACAACTATAGTTGAAAATGTGTTGGAAGATCAGTCTATGATGCCTCTTAATGACCATCCTATTGAGGAATTTGTTGTACATGAGGATATTATTTAAAATTCATCACTAATCCCCCATGGAGACATGCAACTAGGTGAAAAATTTTATGATGTCAATTTTGAATTTGCTCAATTTGAATTTCACCCTGAATTGTTCACCTGATAACTTTGACTATGTTTTGCATGTTTCAAGTGCAAGAGGAATGTTGCACCATCAGTTAAGACCTCCCAACTATAGGGATATCAATTCTTCACAATTGGAAGATGATAAACATAACATTCTACTTGAACAAGCATCAGACCAAGTTGTTTCTTTCCTTACAGTGAATTCTAAAGTTTATCAATTTGATTATGGAGGTTTTGGGAAGACAACTTGCATATGGATTGATCATAGTTCTCATGAGTTACCTCAGTTACTGATTATTTCTAATTCATACATTGAGTTAGAAGGTTGCAATATTGAGGTCTATTTTGTTGAGTATAAGGATGAATTTGCATTCTTGAGGACTGTTACTATTACCTTACTACTTGTCCATGCATTGATGAGTCATATGGGGGTGGGTCTCAGTTCATCCTATTTGATCATGATTCAGTTTGAGTCTCTTTGTACATAATGTTGATTTGAATAAATGTAGCTTTCTTTTCTTTCTTTTGCTATAGGTTTCCTTAAATCTGATTTTGTTTTCTTTAGGTTGGTTTTCTTTAGTGTTAGGTTTCCTTTTGCTCTTTTTTTTGACTTTGGTTAGTTCAGAGTTGCTTTGATTTGCTTCAGCTTGTTGGTTCTAGATAGTGTTGGTCTACTTTGGATAGTGTAGGTTTACTTTTGGTTTTGCTTTGCTTCTCTAGTTCTGGTTCTCTCTGTTCTCTTTATAGGGTTGCTTTATCTACACAACAATTATTTTATTTATCTGGGACTGTTTTAAAATTTTCTTTTACAAACTCTAATCTTTTTTTGGATGGCTTGGTGAAAGTCCTTCATTTAGTGTCACATGTGCTAAACGTATAAAGTGGATAAGTCATTGAATTAATTTAGTTCCTGAATGTGCTCAAATATTATATTTCATACACATATTAAGAATCCTAAGGTTGCTATAGGTTCCTTGTAAGGTCTTGTTAAGTGAAAAATATTGTATTTCTGCTTCAGTGCCACTATGATTCTCAACCCTGAGTGTGAGCTTCATTGCTTACAGGTTGAAAAGAAAAATTAGAAAAGAAAGAAAAATAAAATATTGAAAATCAAAAGAAGTTCAACTTATCAAGAGGATCTAAATATCTCTATCGGGGCTATGGATGCCTACCTGGCAGTAGAGCTATGTTTGGGAGAATCATAACAATAACCTTGTTGGGGCTATGGATGCCTAACTAGAAGTGAGGCTCTATCTAGGTTCCTTTTGGAGCTAGAATCATTCACGTAGCTCAACTTGACTAAACTTGGTTCTTGCAATAACTTAGGGAGGGAAATTAATACATCTGTACACATTTGGATTTCCAGCATAGTAAGGGCTAGCTTGTTCATTGATTTTGAGCCTTTAGTTTATTGGTTGACCTCATGTGAGGATTGAAACCAGAGATTCTGGTTCTTGATTACAATTTGTCATCGAAATGCTTTGGAGCATTTTCCTAGTAGAGTCACCATTTTTTGTGCACTTTTTGCACACGTGCTCCACTAAAGGCAAAGACCCCCTCTTTTCTTTTGCATCTTCACATCTTGGCTTTGTCAATTTTCAGTTTTGCTCTTCTTGGGAGGTTATTTTGAGATTAAGTCCAGATTTGATATGATGAAGGCAATATTTTAAGGCATCTTGGGGTTTCAGAGAAATCCACCTATCATGGATTTTGGAAATAGGGATTTTGAAGTGAATTTTCAATGTCATATGTAAATATTTTTTGCACCCATGGATAGAGAATGAAAAATTAGGCTGGGTTGCTTTTTGAACTTTTGAAAATTCCTTCTAGAAAAAAGTTATGGGGTTTGGGGGATTTTGAGCTTTCATGGATTTCAGGAAAATTCTTCCCAAGCGGATTTTCCCCAAGTCTAATCTTTCGAGAAAATCCTCCCCAGGTGGATTTCCCCAATGTCCAGTTCTTCTAAAAAATCCTCCATAGGTGGATTTTCCCCATGTACAGTTCTTCTCAAAAATCCTCCCCAGGCGGATTTTTCCCATGTCCAGTACTTCTAAAAAATCCTCCCTAGGCAGATTTTCCCCATGTCTAGTTCTTCTCAAAAATCCTCCCCAGATAGATTTTCCCAAAAAAATCCATGACCTTGAGAAATCCATGATAGATCAAAATTCCCGAAATTACCATTTTTGGAAAAATCCAAGACCCATCAAAAATTCCAAAATTTTCCAAAAATGTAATTTTTTTTCCAAAATGCATTTTTCTAAACTAAAAATTTCCCAAAATGGAAAATTTCTAAAATGGAAATTTTTCTCTTGAAATTTTAAATGTTCCAAATGAAAAATTTCTAAAAAAAAAATCCAAAAATGGAATTTTTTTCTTAAAAGGCCAAAAAAATTGAAATTTTATTTTGGATATTTTATGGATTGGATTTTTAACATGTGAGCTACTAATGATGATATTTGTTTTTCAAGATTAAATAATTCAAAAGGGGACTTGCATATGGATTCATGCCAAGAGGAAAATTTGGAAGAGATTGTAACTGAATATTAAGTGTAACCTCAAAATTAAATGTGAGACTGCATAAGAATTTATGCCACAACCTATCTATAGCTGGAGGATATGTTTCAAATATAAGAAGACATGTGATGTTGCTTTTGCTCCCAAATAGGAATTTTTATTAATGTCTAGATGGTTGGCTTCTGTTTTCTCATTGCTCCTGGCTATAATAGAATTATGTTGATTGGATGATCATGTACCAAGAATTGTAAAACTTTATATAACTTCTCGATGCTTCTGGAGGATTGATCTATGCCATTGGATTGATTTCATCCTAGCCATTGAAATTGAAATGTAAAATCTATAAAAGGCCAATGCCTTCTCATTTGTAGTTAGAGTTAGAACTTGGGTTAGAAAGCTAGAATTGGCTAAGTTAGGAGAAGTTAGATTTTGCAAGCTAGTAGTTGTAGGAGATGAGAGAACAGGAAGATTATTATGTAAATTTTGGAGAAGTTAATGTAATTGGGTTGTTGATTTGGAAAAATTTGTGTTCAACTTCAACAGTCTTATGGTTTCTTGTTCCTGATTCTCAACATTAGATGTTAAATTTTAGTTCTTTTACAATGATTATGAAATGTGCATGATGTTTGATCAATCTCCTACTCATAGTTTTAGCAATTTTCTGATTGTAAGTTGCTATGTAAAGTTAGTCTGAGCTCTATTTTTTTGCCAAGTTCAAATATGGATACTTGTTCATGTTGCACTAGTTATTTTATATGTGAATGAATATTCATAGTCAAAAATTTCAATTTCCTTAGAAGATTGCAATATTTCTATGTAGTTGTAGGCTTGTCCTTGATTAAGCAGAGACTGGTTTATTGGGGATTTTTCCATTTTAAGCATTCATCATTGTTATGATTGATCTTAGGAGTTAGAAAATAATGTCTCTGAACCCTTATCTCTCTTGATCTTTCTTTGAATGTGGGTTATTTTAGGGTTGAATCAACATCACCACATTACTATATTTGATGAGTTTGAAGATTCCAACATTGTTATTTGTAAGGCTCCTTTTGATTACTAGCATTTTCACACATTATCACTGAGTTGTTTGTTGCATTGTCAAGACCTAGCATTAAAGAACTTGGGATTATCTCTTGAAGCTTTGATAGAGATTCACATTTCAAGAGAGATAGGATGTTATATTATGTCTGAGTTGTTGCTATGAAAAAAACACCATCAACAAAGAGGATGGTTTTAATTATCAAGATTGCTCCAAACATTGTTGGGGATGGAATCCTCAATTATCTCATAACTATTTAGAGAAGCAACATGTTAATTCTAATTGAGATGACACTAAGTGCAAATCAAATATATGATGAGTGATAGACAAGGAAATTTTGAGTGTCTAGCCAGTTAGATTCTTGCCTTGGAGAAGGTGGATGAGAAGGATAAGACCATCCTACATGAGAAATAGTGTCCCTAGGATTATGAGGCAAAGGAACACATGAATGAGAACCACAATCTTCACAACTTTCATGATCCTACCAAGATGAGTGATTGCATCCATACCGATGCCCTCGAGGGGAGGCAGAGTTGGGAAGAACCTAAGCAATAATGAAAGGAGCATTTCCTTAATGGTCCAATAGATTTTGGAGAGGGGAAAAATAAAGTTCAACCTTACTAGATTGCACTTGAATTTAGATAAGTACATTAGAGAAAATGATTTCTTTAGTATACAAAGAAAAATATTTATCAACAAAATAGTGATAAAAAAGAGCACCATTCCCATCTTTCCAATACTAAAAAGGATTTATACCCTAAAAGTATGCTAAATATAGTTATACTTGTGCAAGAGACGATGAAAATACCCAATAAAAAACTTGTGTCATTAGAAAAGGGTGGATCTGAAAGGTCTGAAGAAATCATCAATCCAGTTCTAGGCTATTGACAGTTGTTGTCATTGATGTCAACACAGATGGTTGTCATTAATATCAACACCAAGGAGATTGTTTAGTAGTTATATTTATTGTTAGCACTATTTTTTGATTGTCTCTCATGTCAAAGATTTCTATATGTGATTGTAATTTGTGTCAATATTGATTATTGGAAGATGGTTAGTCCTTGGAATTGATTATCATTCTTATATTCAGCTTTGACTAATATTGGTGATGAGGTTCATGGTTGATGTCATTCCTTATCTAAAGATGAAGTGATGAAGTTCATGGTTGGATGTCATACCTTATCTAAAGAAGAGTCAATGAAGTTCATGGTTGGATGTAATGCCTTATCTAAAGAAGAGTTATGAAGTTCATGGTTGGATGTCATTCCTTATCTAAAGAAGAGTTGATGAAGTTCATGGTTAGATGTCATGCATTATGAAATAAGTATTGTTGATGCTCATATAATGCATTATTACTATCAATAGAATTGATTTCATAATGATATATTAATATGATGATTACAAGTGTGACTAATAGTCGAGAAATGTTGCTAAAGGTCTATAGTATGTATTATGATCTCTCCTAATGTTCCTAATCAAGTATGTATTTCTAAAAGAAAATTTTGGACTCTGCAAGTTGCTTAAGTGTTTCTAGTTTAGGAAGCTGCATTGAAGTTTGTCCAAGAGAATACTCTGCATTCCTTTTCTATTAATGCTTTGGTCTTGTGGTTTGGTATTCAATGTTAGTCTTCTATGGATGTTGCACTCCAATCTTTTCAAGTCACCATTGTTGTTGAAGAGAGTTATGTGAATTTAAAAAATTGGTAGTGTTGGTTATGTAGACTAGTCTAGGAAATGCTCCAAAATTATCTGCATTGATGTCTCTACTCCTACAACTTGGTGAATGTTCTCTCAACATTCATGCACTGTCTTAATTCCAATCTCATGTACTAAATTGGTCCACAAGCTGATATGTTAATGTTATATCTCATGATTATACATTTTGTGATTCTTGGATAAAGTATTTTATACCTATTTGATTTGTGATGGTTGTAGATGGAATGATAGTAAGAAATAAGTGTATGTAAGTGATTTTTGATGTTCAAGGAACATCCCCATGTGATTTTCATGTTGCTAATTGGCTACTTTAGTGTCACATTACATCTTGAGTTGGCTTTCTTGGTCTTTTGTGGATATCTGGCTGACATGGCAATTTCCTTTGCTTGGGTCATGTGCTTGGGGGTTGCACCAACAATGGAAGATGTGTCATGATAGATTTGGGTCATGACCTAGATCCTATTTAGGACTGTATCAAGTAAATGCAAGAAGAAGTATGTTTTTGAGCCAACTAGTTATGTGCTTCAATATTTCATCCACACATTTCCTTGATGCCAACTTAGGTTTATGTGAGCCAATATATAAATTGTTTTGGATCACATTGGAAGAAGCTACAAGACTATTTTTGGTTGTCTTTATCTTCGAGATAGGACTACATTATGATTTTCGTGGCCAACCAATAGAATTCATTTTTTATTCTCTTCCTAGCCAACTTGATCAAAGAAGTGAATTGTTGTGGTGGATATAAATGCAAGATCATTTTGGATGCAACAAGATGGATAGTGTATAAGTGTGAAGAAGTGTGTGTGTGTGTGTGAATTATATTGAATATCTAGTAGAGATAGTGTTAAATATTGTGAAAGGAAAGATTGATTGTGTTGTAACACCTTAGTCAGTAGAGTGTTATGTTGAAAAATCATTGTAACTCTCTCTAAATCATATTGTATCCTGCTCTGAGATAGTGAATCTCATTAGATCCTTGTATCTCTCTCTTGAAGTCATGTTGTCTTTAGTTCATCAAGTTTTTTGTATCTTTCTTTAAGGTATGATCCTTCCTTTAAGTCTTTTTGGTAGTGAGCCTATATTGTGAGTTAACTCTTACTATGGTTTTTCCCTCATTTGGTTTTCCATGTAAATCTAGTGTCTCCTTATGCATGTGTGTGTTCTCTATTTCATTCTCTTTGGTACTAATTTGATTATTGTTATATCTTTCCTTGGTAAAGTTTACTGAAGTTGATAAAGGTTCAAACTATTGTATTATGTTTTTCTTAAGGATCTTTCTTTATCTTCTCAATGATTTTTAGTTGTGCGAAATTTTTTAAGTTCTAGAAGGGATTAAGTTTTGTGAAGATTGATTCACTCCCCCTATCAATCTCTAGAAGTGCTCAATAATTGGTATTAGAGCCAAGTTCCTCTTGTTGGTTGTTTTTTCTCTGTAAACCAGGTTGGTCTCCTATTCTACCTATGGATTAGCCATCTCCAATCAAGGGCAGCTCAGAGGACCTAGACCAACTGACAAGATCAAAAGATCTTCTGCACTTGGGCTCTCTGTGAACTAGGGGACATACACCCACAATGCCCCTCAAAGAAACCGACATATGCTTTTTTAGAGATCTACGCGTTGTGACCTCAAATGGGGCTAGAGCAGTAGCTCAACCCGAACAAGAGCAGGACATGAATCCAAACAAAAGATATTCCAAGGAACTAGGCTAAGATCAGTGCCTCCCAATCTGGGGTACACGCAAGCCACTGAATCCAAAAGATGGAATCATCTACAAATGTGGACTAATCAATGGATTTTGTTTTGCTAATTCCTTACATCAACTATCAGTGCCTTACACTACAATCCAACTCTTGTATCAACTAGATTCTTCTTACCAAATCCAAGAATCAATATTCCATTCAAAGGATTTAACTGCTTCCTTGAAGCGGACCTATCAACAAATAACATAGTCCCATGAAGTATGAGAAGATGAACAAAAACACCTTATGCATTTATTCAAATGATTAAAAGCCTACAAATGTGGAGACAATCTGATGATATGCATGAAAGATAAGCATCTTCATGTATTCCTCCTTAACTTGATTGCATTTACAAGGAATTCAACATTATAGTTTACTAGACTCAAAAATGACCTAAGACCAAACCCTAATTATCTTAGACTAATCCTAGACCTCAGAAAGTGGAACTGAACCCAAAGGTTTCGAACCCCTCATCCTGGCCATGAATTCTCCCTTTATAGGAACATGGAGAGCAACAAACCGCCATTGAAATTACATCAACAAATTAATCGACAAACCCTAAACAACATGTAGGCCACATCACTAGTCCTTCACCGCTTGGCCAGATATCATTAAATGATTTGTGCTAGGTGATCCCAGGGAAATCTCGATGCAGATCCATCAGGTCAAATCAGGCAGGATAGACATGGGCGACCATGGCGACCAGAACAAGTCTATCAGCCAACATCAAATAAGCCCAAGAATCCACGTGACCCATACCTCTGAACATGCCATCCTATTCTCAGAGTCACCATGAATGCAAATTCGGCGGATCCAGTGACCCTCCATCTACCGCCATCAAGTCTCAGTTCTTGGTCTTCATGCGCAACGCACAACTGAAACCCTAGTCACGTGCAACTTTTAATCTCCACTGTCAATCAACTAAGATCGAATGGCAGTCGTTTAAATATCATTGGACAGTTGAAACAGGCCTCCACTAGATCGCATTCCTTGTAGGATTTAATGTCCCTGCAGCTTGCATCGGTGAGGCTGGTGATAGTTGTTGATCAGGTGCCAGTCATCTGGGGACCATCGATGTCCGTTTAAATGTACGCACTGCGGCGTGAGTTCGAAGGTGGGGTCCATGTGACATGGTGAGTGGATTCCTCCTCATAGAGCATAAAGATTGTCAAGCATGAGCTCAGGACGCTTAGCCGCTAGATCATAATGATACGTCACACCGCTGGATCTATGCTGGAGGAACCGGCGGCAAGACATAAAGAGGTTAGGAGACCACGTGCCGAATCAGATGTTTATCGAAATACCATCATATCTCGCAAGAGGCGGAGGGTCAAGAATCCGTCAATAGAACATACATCTATCATAGAACACAATGGCTAAGAGGTACACCAAGTCGGCTAACATCCAAATGCCTGTCACCAACATATCGCATTAAAAGGAGCAGAGACATCTCCTCGTAATAATAAATGAACACAAGCCACAAGGAGGGTTCTTGGGAGATATCCCAAAGTTTCCAAAGATCACAAATCTAAACTAAAAGATCACCGAGCATGGTGGGGTCGGTGTAAACAAAACGAAGTCGGATGTGACCGCAAAGACTTCATAGCGACAGAAGCTAACGCCACCCGTAGAGGTCTCCCATGCTCCTGCGGAGATGTCAAAAGAACTCATTAATCGGACAAAACCTTGGGTCAGCAATTCGTGGACCGGACTAGGAAAGCATTTCACGGTAACTATCAGGTAACTTTTTCATCGTGGCCGTTGATTATCAACACGTGCACAAAGGAAGTCATATTAGTAGCTCAGCCATTAACCTGGGAGGACTTCAACATCGGGGAAAGTCACACTGAGAACCAAAGGGGGCCGCCACAGTCGATAAGATAAGCAAGGGTCGCCAAGATATCACCCCGAGAACCAAAGATCACACCGAAGGCAAGGAAGAAAGGGAACTAGACCAAGTCAGAGCCAGAGATGGGAAAGACACGAAGTCAGAGCTGGAGCGGGGGAAAAAAAAGGAACAAAAGAGAATGGGACTGAAAACCATCCCGCTCCTGCCTCCACAAAAGATCGTGGAGGCAGAGTCGAAACTAACACGAGACAGAGAAGCCGCGGGGCCAGGAGCGGGACAAAACCCGAAATAGGAAACCTGAAAAAGGTTCCAAAAATGATTCTCGTTCTGATCCCGCGCCCGCCAAAGGAAACCAAAAACAAAGACAACTAGAGACACGAAGAGGCAGAGCCAGGGCCGGAATGGAACCCAAAAGAGAAACCAAAGGCCAAAATTTAGATTCCGATTTCATTCTGGTTCCGCCCCTGCCAGACAAAGAAAAACACAAGGTAAGGAAGAAAAGAAGGATCTGGCCATCTGAGAGATGAACCCTTGGCACGCTGAGCTCAACCCTGGTGGGAGCCCATTTACCCCACGTGCCAAAATGATAGAAAATTCCCAAGCCAAAGATTTGTCAAGAAAAGTAAGGCAAACAACTGGAAAATGAGAGACAACCAAAATAGGTACTAACATAGGCTCCAGTTGGGGATGTATGCCCCTGGTGGGCATAGCAAGAATTCAGATCTCAAGGTGAGCAGACCACAAAAGAGAAGACCAAAACAACAAGGAGCTAACTGGACAAGGTTAGCAGACACAGCAAAACAAAACTGACCAGAAAAGCAAAAACCTAACCTAATGTTCATGGAAAAATAAATGCTTCAGATGAAGCACCACTTCGAGAATTGTCCATGAACAGGAAATTCAAGAGTCACATTGTTGATTCTTTATTTCATTTGATGACACTAGGCCACCAAATGAAAACTGAGAGCCAGCTTTTACCCCTATCAAATACAATTCTGCTAAATGAGCTGACATTCCCTAACTTGTGCTTGCCTGCGCCAAACTGCAACAGTGTAAATGAATGCACCTCTGCAAACATAATTATCTGATTGCCTCTGTGCAAGTGAGAACTTTCTTTTTGTCTAGCTTTATCTGCAACTGGCAACCAGATCCAATAAACTTTATCACTGCCACCCTCTTGATTCTTTGATTCTGTATCATGTGGCAATACATGTGAATACTGATCAAGACCATATGAAAACATAGTTTGATCACAAATAGCTACCTGATAAAACATGTTAGTACCTCTCAATAGGCTATCATATTCATCATTATAAACATGTACATGATCCTTATGCACTTGAAATTCAGGCATACTTTCAAAATGCTGACTGTTATGTGACAACAAGTTGTCATATTCACTATTTTCATTACCCTGAAGCTGAAAAAAACTAGCTCCAGTGTTCTGCATATTGTCACATTCTGTGAAAACTTCATCAAGTGTATACAAAGGGATACACTCACCATTCAATACATCTTGCAATTGCTCTATATCATTTTCAGTAGGAGGAGGCACATCATTAGTGCAATGATGGTTTAAATTACTACTCCCACTTCCTCTTTTCACTTGGCTCTGTTCTTCATCATGCTGGCTTGTAGAGGGAGAAACAGGACAACAATGCATCTTACAAATGAAACCTATCCCTCTACAACTATCCAGTTGCAAAATTGAAACCTCCCTTGATGATAGTGCTTGATCTCACCAAATAAAGAGGAATACAGTCTTTTTTTTTTAAATGTTCAAAAAGAATGAAGAATACTTGGAAACGTTGCAGCCATGGAACTATTCTTCAAATATTCAACGGGTTCACCTTGACAGAGTCGCCACCTCTTTGTAGAGGATTAAACTTCAAATGGTATGAAGCTCACATACATGTACATTCTTCTCTGAGTTCCATCTGATGGAGCACCATAGATCTTGTAGCTTTCAGGTTCACTACAACAAAACTTTCTGCAGGCCCGAGATTCTTCAAACCTTGAACATAACCAACATGGCACACAATATGACTCTTTGATATGGCACTTTATAACCGGATTTCTGAGCAAATCCCCAATGGAGTCGCCATCTTGTTGGTGACTCAGATGGGCAAATGAGAACCCATACTAGAATCTCAGATTAAAATTTTCTTTGAGTAAGTCCCCAGCGGAGTCGCCATCTTGTTGGTTGTTTTTTCTCTGTAAACCAGGTTGGTCTCCTATTATACCTATGAAGTAGCCATCTCCAATCAAGGGTAGCTCGGAGGACTTGGACCAACTGACATTGCTTTTTATAGCAGATGACTCCTAATGCCAAGCGTTGAGGACCCCAAATGGGGCTAGATTCTCAGTAGCTCAACCTTGAAGCAACAAGGAGGTAGGACATAAACTAAACAAAAGATATTCAATGATTTGTAGATTAAAAGGTTTCTGAGAGGAACCAGGCTGCAAGATAGATCAATGCCTAATCTAGGGTCACAGAGTCACACAAAAAAGATGGAATTCATCTACAAATAGGACTCAATCAGTGGATTTTGTTTTGTTAATGCCTTACATCAGCTATCAGTGCCTTACACTGACAATCCGGCTCTTGTATCAACCAGACTCTTCTTACCAAATCCAACCTACAAACAAGTAATCACTGCTATCTATTCAATGGATTTAACTGCTTCCTTGAAGCGGGCCTATTAACAGATAACATAGTCCCATGAAGTATGAGAAGATGAACAAAAACACCTTATGCATTTATTCAAATGATTAAAAGCCTACAAATGTGGAGACAATCTAATGATATGCATGAAAGATAAGGATCTTCATGTATTCCTGCTTAACTAATTGTATTTATAGAGGAATTCAACATTACAGTTTACAGACTCAAAAATGACCTAGGACCAAACCCTAATCTATCTCAGACCAATCCCAAAACTCAAAAAGTGAAACTAAACCCAAAGGTTCCGAACCCTTCATCCTGGCCATGAATTCTCCCTTTATAGGAACAGGGAGAGCAACAAGCAACCGGCTAGGGAAATTACATGTCAGCAGCTGACTGGACAAACCCTAAATAGCACATAGGCCACATCACCAGTCCTTCACCCACTTCACAGGATATCATTAAATGCTTTGTGCCAGGTGATCCTAGGGAAATCTCGATGCAGATACGATCAGGTCAAATCAGGCAGGACAGACATGGGCGACCATGGTGACTAGAACAAATTTTTCAGCCAACATCAAATCCACCAAAGAATCTGCACGCCCATACCTCTGAATGCCATCCTATTCTCAGAGTCACCATGAATGCAAATTCGGTGGATCCAGCAACCCTCCATCTACCGCCATCAAGTCTCAGTTCTTGGTCTTCACGTGCAATGCACAACTAAAACCCCAGTCACGCGTAACTTTGAATCTCTGTCATCGATCAACTAAGATCGGACGACTATCGTTTAAATATCATTGGACTATTGAAACAAGCCTCCACTAGATCGCATTCCTCGCAAGATTTAATGTCCCTGCAACTCGCATCGGCAAGGCAGGCGATAGCCGTTGATCAGGTGCCAGTCATCCGGGACCGTCGATCTCTGTTTAAATGTACGCACTGCAGCACGAGTTCGGAGGTGGGGTCCATGTGACATGTGGTGGGTGGATGCCCTCCTTGCAGAACATAAAGATCAGGCAAGTCACATGAGCGCTCAGACGCTGGCCGTCAGATCATAATGATGGTTGCCTGCAGACCGTTGATCTACATTGGGAGGAACTGTCGGCAAGACATAAAGAGGTTGAGGAGACCACAGGCTAAGAATCATATGTTACATCGAGCACTCATCATAGTCGGCAAGAGGCAGAGGGTTCGGGGAGACATCTGGCTGAAGAGAACATGCCACATCGATCATAGAACATAGTTGGCAAGAGGCCACCAAGTCGGCGCAGCATCCCAGTGAAGTCACCGAACATATCGGCCAGACAAAAGGAAGTTGGGGAGACATCTCCCCGACACAATGAACACAAGTCGCAAGGAGGGGTTCTTGGGGAGATATCCCAAAGTCGCCCAGAGATCACAACGAAACTAAAAGATCACGCCGAGAGCATGGTGGGGTCGGCATAACAAAATGAAGTCAGCCAGACTACAAGACTTCATAGAAAAGAGAAGCCAACGCTCACCCAGAGGTCTCTGCACTTAGTGAGATGTCATAGCGAAAAGAAATTTCACGCCGACTGAAAACCTTGGTCAGCAATTTGGCGGACCAGACTAGGAAAGCATTTCACAGTAACCATCAGGTAACTTTTTCATCGTAGCCATTGATTATCAACACGTGCACAAAATAAGTCATATTAGTAGCTCAACCATTAACCTGGGAGGACTTCAACATTAGGGAAAGTCACACCGAGAACCAAAGGGGGCCGCCAGAGTCAGCAAGATAAGCAGGGGTCGCCAAGATATCACCCCGAGAACCAAAGATCACACCGAAGGCAAGGCGGAAAGGGAACCAAACCAAGTTAGAGCCGGAGATGGGAAAGACACGGAGTTGAAGCTGGAGTGGGGGACAAAAAAGGAACAAAAGAGACTGGGACCAAAAACCATCCCACTCCCGCCTCCACAAAAGACTGTGGAGGTGGAGCTGAAACCGACACGAGACAGAGAAGCCGCGGGGTCGGGAGTGGGACAAAACCTGAAACAGGAAACCTAAAAAAGGTTCCAAAAATGATTCCCGTGCCAATCCCGCACCCGCCAAAGGAAACCAAAAACAAAGACAACCGGAGACGCAGAGAGGTGGAGGCGGGGCCGGAATGGAACCCAAAAGAGAAACCAAAGGCCAAAATATAGATTCTAATTTCAGTCTAGTTTCGCCCCTACCAAACAAAGAAAAACACAAGGCAAGGAAGAAAAGAAGGATCTGGCCATCCGAGACATGAACCCTTGGCACGCTGAGCTCAACCCTAGTGGGAGCCCATTTACCCCACGTGCCAAAATGATAGAAAATTCCCAAGCTAAAGATTTGTCAAGAAAAGCAAGGAAAACAACTGGAAAATGAGAGACAACCAAAATAGGCACTAACACCTCTATAGAAGCTTAACAACCTGAGGCAAAGATCCGAGATGGAACATGATGGTTCATAAAAGGGTTATAGGTTTGATGGGACTAATTACTCCTACTAGAAATTCAAAATTGAAGGACACCTAAACTCTCTAGGGTTTTGTGTTTGTAAATTAGTCAAAAGTGGTTATACTTCTCCTACCACTTATGTTACAAAACTGAAATTAGATTATATGAATGTAATTCTAAAGCCAAGAATGATATTTTATGTGGATTAGTTGATTCAGGATTGTTGAAGCTGATGAATCACAGTTCTTCCAAATATTCTTAGAAAAGCTTAGTAGCATCTATGGAGGAGATTCTATGGTGAAGCAAGCCAAGATGTCAATCGAATGACAAAAGATGAACACATTGCAAGCTATATGATCCAAGTACAAGAAGTTATCTTTGGCACCTTTTATATTGTAGAGAAGTAAAGGAAAGTGAAATTGAGAAGAAGGTTTTGAGATCTCTCTGAAAATATTATAGTCACAAAGTATCTACCATTCAAGAATCTAAAGATTTGGATCAATATTCAATTGATGAAAATTTTGGTACTCTTGTCGTCTTTGAGATGAGAGAGTTTGGTCAAGATGTTCCAAAGAAAGAAGCTACATTCAAAATTAACAAAAATATTGAAGATGATTCTACTGATAAAAATAATGAAATTGATGAAGTTGAAGCAAACTTTGTGAGAAGATTGAAGAAAGGCACTAACAAGTACAAAGGTAAGTTACCATTGAAATATTTCAATTATGGAATAATAGGTCATCTTGCATCTAAATGTTCCAATAAATAATTATTTGATGATGACAAGAGAGAGAAAATAAAAAGAGGCTTCTATTCTAAGGAGAGCAACTATTCCTTTCAAGATGAAGATAATGGTTCAAATGATGAAAATCTATTCATGGCTCTAGAAGGAAAAAAGAACAATATTGGATAATGTAAAATATTTGGTACCTTGCAGAATAGAAAGGTTAATGAGATATCAATGGTAGTATGGACTACCTTTCATGCAAAGGAAGAGGAAATTTATTGTGTGATTAATAGTGGGTGTTCTCACCACATGAATAGTGATAGAAGTAAGTTCATTAGTCTCAAAAAGGTCAATGGTGGGGCCATTAAGTTTGGTGATGACAAGTCAACACAAATCTATATAAAAGGTGATATAACAATTGATGGAAAGAATAAAACTAAAGATGTCCTGTAGGATAACCTAGCCTACAAATTGTGGAAAGAATGTAGATGGGAAAGAAAAACAAAGAATAGTTTTAAAAGAAAGGAGTTCTCTATTTCAATGTCATTTGAGCTAATTCACACTTATCTATGTGGACCTAAAAAGATAAGAATCCAACAAGGTGAAAGGTATTTTATGTTGCTTATAGAAAATTACACTAGAATTACTTGGGTTGCATTCTTAAAAGAGAAATTTGAAGCCTTTGATAAGTTTAAAATTTTTAAAGAAAAATTAGAGAATGAAATGGATGCTAGGATCAAATTTTTAAGGTCATATAGAGGAGGTGAATTCACTTCTAATGAATTTAAAAATTTCTATAAAGATCATGGAATTAGGTGACATATTTTTGCTCCTAAAACCTCTCAACAAAAATGGGGTTGTCAAAATAAAAAATAGAATAGTGCAAGAAATGGTTGGGACAATGATGAAATATGTTGACCTACTTGATATGTATTGGAAGGAAGTAGTTCACACTATTTTCTATCTACTTAATAGAGTGCAGCTAAGAGTCAACAACAATAAGACCCCCTATTATTTGTAGTAAGGAAGAGCTCTTACTATAAGATATTTCAGAATTTCTTGGTAGAAAATGCTACATAAAAGAGATGAAGGTGACCTTGGAAAGTTTGATTCCATGTCTGATGAAGGGATCTTTCATGGTTACTCTACTAGAAGAAAGCAATAAAGATGTTACAAAAAGAGATGAGGGAAGATGATTGGAAGTACAAATGTCAAAGTAGATGAAGACTTGTATCAGATCTCACATGAACCTAATTTTTTTGGATTTGATATGCTTCCCTAGATTGAAGAAGAAGAAGAAATAGAAGATAAAGAAGGGAAGGAACCAAAATTAATGAAGACTCTGAAAAATATAGCAAAGTATGTTCAGAGGAATCATTTTGTAGATCAGATCATTGGAAATAAACATGAAGGTGTGTCGACCTAGAGAAAGTTTACAAGAGAAAATGAGCAAGTGAATTTGGCCTATTTTCAAAAGTTGAGAGCAAGAGCTTTGTTGATGTTGGAAAAGATAAAAATTGGATAAAGGAAATGGTAGAAGAACTAAATTAGATAGAGAAGAATTAGAATCACAAATCAGTTCCCAAATTGGCTAATAAGAATGTGATAGGAACAAAGTGGGTATTTTAGAACAAGTTGAATAAATATGGTGAGGTGGTAAGGAACAAAGATAGATTGGTTTGCAAGGGCTATTCAAAAGTTGAAGGTATTTATTTTGAGGAAACCTTTGATCCGGTAGCTAGATTGGAGGTAATAAGAATGTTTCTTTCTCTTGTTGATCATAAGAACTTCAAGGTATATCAAATGGATTTCATGTCATCTTTCATGAATGGTGATCTAGAAGAAGAGGTATACATTGATTAACCTTATGGTTTCCAATTATTAGAAGATCCAAACATGGTTTGTAGACTCAAGAAAGCCCTATATGGTCTCAAACAAGCTCCCAAAGATTGGTATTCTAGATTGGATAAGTATATACTTCAACAAGGATTCAAGAAAGGTAATGCATATAGTAATCTCTACATTAAATTTCAGGAAGACAAGTTGTTGATTGTGGTTATATATGTTGATGACATCATCTTTGGAAGAGATGATGATATTTGTGAGATGTTTGCAAAGGAGATGCAAAAGAATTTGAAATTTCAATGGTTGGTGAGTTATCTTTCTTTCTTGGTCTTTAGATTATTCAACAAGATGGTGGCATTTTTATTTCTCAAGCCAAATATGTATAGGAGATGATGAAGGAATTTGGAATGCAAGATTCCAAACCTATGGGTACCCCTATATTGACTTATTATCACCTAAGTAAATTTGATGAGTCTTCAAAGGTTGATCACACCCTCTATAGATCTATGATTAGAGGTTTGTTTTATTTAACTACTTTTAGACCAGATATCATGCATGCAATATGTTTGGTTGCCATATTTCAAGCTAATCCTAAGAAATCTCATTAGAATTTTGTAAATAGAATCTTCAAATACTTGAAGGGTACTCTAGACTATGAGCATGGTATAAAAAGAATGAAAATTTATCTCTGAGTGCCTATATTGATGTTGATTGGGTAGGCTCTGTTGATGATTAAAGAAGTACAAGTGGAAATGCATTCTTCTTGGGAGACAGATTGGTCTCATGGTTTAGTAAAAATTAGGATTTAGTGTATGTTTCCATAGTAGAAGCATAACATATTGTTGCACCATCTTGTTTCAATCAAGTTCTTTTGATGAAGAAGAATTTGAAGGATTTGAAGGTGGTGTATGATGAGTCTATTCCTATACTATGTGAAAATACAAGTGTTATCGACATTTCCAAGAATTTAGTAATGCACTCAAGGACTAAACACATTTCAATCTAATATCACTTTTTTAAGAGAGAAGGTTGTAGAAGAAGTCAAAATGGAGTATGTGCCTACCAAGGACTAGATTACAAATATTTTCACTAAGGAACATTCAAAGGACACTTTTGAGTATCTCCAAAAGAAGCTAGGGGTTATTTCCCCTCCTTGTTCTAACTAGATGCATTATATGGTGCATCTTTCTAGGAGGAGAAATTAATGACATCTATTTCCCTAGATTGATGAGTGCTACCTCTCAGGGGGAGCTGGTAGAAAGGGGAGTCTTGAATAAGTTGTGTAGTTATTGTGCATTTATAGCTACTTGAAGAAGATGTGTTGCTAGTCAAAGGGGAGTATGTACTACTACATCTATTGAAGATCATTTTTCCCTTTGTCTGTGAAGTCATAATAGGTTCTACTACTCCATAGAGACATATACGACCCTCTATCATTAATTTCAAAGGGCGAGAGTCGGTAGAGTGTGTTTCCATCAAATCCAAAGGGGGAGATTGTTGGTAGTTGTTTTTATTGATGCCAACACCAAGGAGATTCTTGGTAGTTGTTTTCATTGATGCCAACACCAAGGAGATTGTTGGCAATAGGTATCTTTGTTGTCAACATTGTTTGTTGATTGTATCTCATGTCAAATATTTCTCTATGTGATTGTCATTTGTGTCAACACTGATTATTGGAAGATGGTTAGTCCTTGCCACTAGATATGATTGTTATACTCATCTTAGAATAATATTGGTGATGAGGTTCATGGTTGATGCCATGCCTTATCTAAAGACAAAGTGATGAAGTTCATGGTTGGATGTCATTCCTTATCTAAAGAAGAGTTGATAAAGTTCATGGTTGGATGTCATGCCTTATCTAAAGAAGAGCTGATTAAGTCCATGTTGCAAGTATGAATATATTGTCATTGATTTCAATGGGAATTCAATAGGTTGGTGTTGTCATTGATGTTAACTATATGTCAAGGATATTGAGAAAAATTTGAAAATGAAGAAAACAAGAGTGTTGTAGGTTGTGCATGTGTAGTTGAGATATTAAGGAAGTTTTGTGAGTACATGGAGCTATATTTATGTTGCAATGCTTGAAGATGTGTTGGAATGAAGTAATGATCTAAGATGATGTCTCTGGTACTTGGTTTCCAAGTGCTTTTGAGAAAAAATGATAAACAGAGAAAATTGTATTGTACAAGTGTTCAAAATGTGCTTCGAGATGTGGTCCACATTTCTTCTATTTTGATGCTATGCTTGTACAGATTTGATATGTTGTTCAAGGTTATTAGAGGTTTCTTTATTTAGAATTTTAATTTCTAGATCATTTTATAGAGAGATATTTTTACTAGTGTGTGAACCAATTTTTTAGTGTTATGTTTTTATGGCCTTGAAGAAATGTATTTTCTGTATGTTTCTTTGTAGTTTGGCTTTAGGTTGTACACATTTTGAAAGTTTTTTATAATGTTTGTACCTTTCAGAATTCAAGGTTTCACTTGATTTGGTATAGTACTAATTTGGTGGAAAATAGGATCCACCAAAATGTGTGGTGCAAGATGATGGATCACTTATTTTTCCAAGCCTAAAATCACTTCAATTTTGCAAAATAAGAAGCTAATAACAACTAGAAATACAACCTAACTATTATAGCAACTATGGGGGATGTTTTTAGAGCATAAAATGTTGTGTACCTTGCCAGAAAGTTGTTTTTGAGCTATGGAGGACTCATTCACCTTCAGTGGTGAATGGGTCCTTTTAGGATTTTAGAAAACTAATTTCAGGATCTTGTACCTTGATGTATGCACTCTTGAAATCTTGGTTATCAAGTTCTGGAAGCCTGTAGTTAATTTTGTAGAGCTCTTTTTGTGATCTTGCACTTTGAATGGAAACTTTAGCAACTTTGCAACTTTGACAATTTTTCTCCAAATCTTGCTCAACTTGATATTCAACCTATAAATATACAAATACACACTCAAGGGCAAGAAAACATGTTGAATTGGGGGTTTTCCTTAGTCAAACCTCCTATAGGTAATTAATCCAAGTGATGAAATACTGTAATTGAAGAATGGACATGAAATAATGCAAATGATGTCACCTTGGATGATGTCTTGTGAAGCAAATCTGAAAACTATCATGGAGTGGCCATGAAGAATGTAGATGTAGGATCCTTGAGAATGATATGAACAATAGTTGTAAGTAGTCATTTAATGCTACATCGACCTCTTAGCTCAACAACATGAATGCATGCATGAAACCCTTGAAATGATGATATGATCTTGAATTGCTGCAATAAACATTTGAAATCTACCTTGAAATGCCTTATGAATTCTCTTGAAGTGCTCTAGAATTATCTTGCTTTTGATCTCATGAAGTCACACAAAATCGCTAGATTGTGTTAGGAGAAATGATGTGAATTAACCCCTTATACTGAATTAGAAGATTAACCCCGAAATTCAAAGAACTAAGGCCTACAAAAGATCTAAAAAGAAAGATAATTAAATTCCTACTAGAATGAAATTCAAAAATTATGCTCTCATTAAGGGAGGACCCATTCACCACCAAATATGAATGGGTCCTAGCTAAGTTTCTAGGACTAAGCTTCAAGGAGTTGGAAGAAGGCCAAAAACCCATTCTAGATCAACTGAGAAAAGAGGTTCCTGTTAAGGGAGGATCCATTCACCATCAAGGGGGAATGGGTCCTAGCTCAACTTACTAGGACCAAATTTTTCCCAATGAAATAATTTTATGTTTAATTTATGATTGTTGAAAAAGAGCCTTGGGAGGCATCAAAATTAAGGCCTAAAAGGGGCTTAACAACTCCAATTAACCATAATGAATTAGGACCACCTAGATAAATGTGAAAGTGCTT
>VDFB02048909.1:0-22664 GCA_007258455.2 Sequoia sempervirens
CAATTGTTATGCCACATCGGGTTTCATGCAATTGTGATGGTGAATTCTTTCCATAGTTTAGATAAATCTGTTTTGTGCATCTTTACCGTTGCCAGTGTTGGTATGCCACATAGGGTTTCATGCGATTGTGATGATAAATCTGTTTTGTGAATCTTTACCGTTATGATCAAGTGTTATGCCACATAGGGTTTCATGAGATTGTGATGATAAATCTGTTTTGTGAGTCTTTACTATTATGATCAAGTGTTATGCCACATAGGGTTTCATGAGATTATCATGGTAAATTCTTAAATCTATTTTGTGCCTAATAAACTTGTTCAGATTGAGATAATAGTTGCGCCACCTTGCCTCCAAGTAGAGAATCTGAATCCGTTTATCGTCTGATAGTCAAAACCTTGCTCCGTTTCCTCATGCTTTGTTTTCTTGAGGAGACTGGATAGAATTTAAGTTATTAAGTTTAGTTCTAGTTAGTAGATCACATAAAATAGAAAAACTTCGGTACACCGTAGTTTTCGAGAAGCCTTGTACCTCTGACTGGAAGCAAAAGAGCGAGGATTTAGTTGGATTTTATTTCCATTTGCAAGTACTTTTGTCAAGCCTGCTTGAGAGTTTCCCTCTAATTTGAAGAGCACTCATTGCGTAGTGTGCATAGGCGTAGTACCAGCTCTTACTCGGAGGTGTTAGTTGTTACGTAACTTGTTGGTTGAAAATTTTGTATTCTTGTGAAAACGTACAAAATTGTGGTTTCAACCACAGCACGTGAGTTTGAACTCTCCTAATTAAGGGAAGGCTCCCCCTTTAACTAAACAAATCTAATATGGGTAGGACAGCAATCGTTCCTCTTATTTCAGGAAAGATTATGTTATTTTCTCTTCACAGAAAAGAAATAGCAAAACTTAATAAAACTTATTACAGCAGCTATGCAGTGAAATCAAGAAAGAGGAAATAAAGTTTCCTGAAAGCACAAAGACTTTCGTTACTTCCTCTGGGACAGGAAAACAACCAATAAGCGCAAAGTCTTGAGGAATGAGACCCTATCTACCCTTTTCAGAATGATTACTTAATGAAAATATACAACATAAAACAGCACAAAGTCTGTAACTATGATGTATCTATTAACTACTCTAAATGAGAACTACTACGAGCACAAAGTCTTGCAATTCTTCTCAATTTCTAATACTAACTACAAATTCAACCTTCAACATTTACAGCACAAAGACTGCAGATATTTAAATTGAATCTCTCTTCAACAATATTCCACAATTTTCAAGTAGTCACAAAATAATGCTCCAAAATGACGTAAGAACACAAAGGATGCAAAGTAGGGTTTCAACTCAAAGTTTGAAATTCCAACTCCTTGATATTACTTGAAAATTCACAATTAATAACTATAAAGCTCAAAGTCTTTATGAGTACAAAATTCTGCAGAGATTTCTTGCTTGCTAAAAAGATAAAAGATTACAATAGACCCCCTCAAGTATTTATAGGAGAGAGGTTTAGAGAAAAAGGTGGGAGGATCTCAACAAACTTGAGAAAATCTCTCAACCGATAACTAATTGCAATTGACTTATTCAAAGTTACAATCCAAATTGTGATTTTTTTTGTAAGAACTTACATGTAATTAAATTTTCCAAAACTACAATGAAAGAACACTTACAATTGCAAAACTTGTTTTTACATATACTTTGTCGAAAGTAAAATACATACAACAACCTAATATTTTTCAATTTGTTTCGTTCCTAGCTTTGAAAGATAGGAACTTGCTGATAATTCCCTACAACTCATTAGGATCAGGACCAAGTGTATTTCTAGCAACAGCCACGGTCTTAATGATAACATCATGATCTCTGACTGTGGCCTCTTTGTGTTCTTCGAAAGCAGCTTGCATCTTATCAAAGATTGTCCGATGATTGACAAACTTGTGGATTGAATCCATAGAGAACTGATCTGAATCGAGCTCCTGGTGAAAATTTGCAGTAATCTGAGAAACGACATCATCGGTTGCAAGCAATTCTCCTTCATGACTTAACACTGTGCAAGGAATTTTCTCAAAGTTTGAAAGAATATCTTGTTCAACTTCAGCATTCATCTCAAGGGCAGCTTGGATATCTTTGATGAGATCTTGAACAACTAATGACTTATTTGTCATAAGTTCCTCAAATTCTATGTATTTTTCTCTCTTTGAAAGCACTAAGTTGCTGCAGAGGATCTCGAACGTTACTTGCTCCATTTCATGCCAGATTCTTAAATCTTTCTCAAGAGAATGTAGGCTTTGCTGAAAGGCTTCCAGGGTTTGATTCAGTTTGAATCTCATTGCCTTAATAGTACTCAAGTTCTTCAATGCTTTCTCGACCACTGATATTCCTTGGTCAATTAATTGAGTTGTCCAGGAATCAATTGCTTTAGCCTTTTGCGCAATTCTTTCTAATTGCTTGACTGATTCCTTAGGAGCAACCATAGATAGTGAATCAACTGTTTCTGATGACCCAGTAATCCTTTGAATAACTGAAACTAGTTGTTCATTATCCTCCTTGAGCTTCTCCTTTTTGGCTAGAAGTTCATTGTAGCTTTGTGCCAAAATTGTTACTGAACTCTAAGCATCTTGCATCATGTTAGCATGAGTTTGCTTGCCTAATTCCACCCTAGTGAACCTGTAATCAGACACCTGCATCTCTTCATGTGGTTTGTCAACAAGAAGTTCTGCAATCTCAGCATATTTCATTCTATTGCTGTCAATAAACACTTGCGAGACTGTTTTGCTTTCTTTGCAACCGTTGGTTTTGATTTCTTCAATTTTTGGAAATCAAAAACATCAGGAGATACTGCTTGTTTCTTTCTCTTGGAAGCAACTGAGTTTAACCATGGAGGAAGATCCAAGGTTGTCACATCTGAAATAGCAACTGCAGTCTGCGTAGAAATAGACTCAGTTTGTGTTACAATTGAAATTCTAGGAGGTGCCTCAGTTTGTATAGCAACCATGTTTTGCTCAGAAGACAAATTACGACTAGGATCAGCCATGAAACAATCAAAGCTTGCTACTGATGTATCTATCTCTGGGAGAATTATTTCTGACATTGCCGGAAAGATTGGATTCGTATCAAAAACATTCTCCAAGTTATCGTGCAAGCTTCTCACAGGTGTATTCATTATTGATGAGGAATGATGACTAGCCCCTGGAGGTGGGATAGAAGAAACGAATACTGTGGAGAAAGAATCAACATCACTATCGATAGGGGACATAGGGGATATTGCTGAAACAGGTATTGGAGCTTCAACGTGAGGAGACATTTCACTTAGAATGGTAGAGGTTTCAAGAACCTCCTCTTCTTCTTGTTGATCCAAAACTTGAATCTGCGTTTTCTTAACTTCTTTCCCCTTTAGTATTTCCTTCTCCAACGGTTCCTCCACAGCCCGGCTTACTCTTAACTTAATTCTGATACCTGAAGAGGAAGCTCCTTCTTTTGATTTGTCTCTAACTTCTGACTTCAATCCTTTAGGCCCAGCTGGATCATCTTCAGCCCTAATTCTGATTTTAATAGTCTTGACACCTATGCTTTTGAGCCAAGTGTTGGTGTTTGCCAAGACTGACTGAAACCTATCAAAAATAGAGATAGATTCCTTTTGAGACCACTGGATTGCAGGAATGGGCGCGTTAGCAACCTCTTGTTCTTCATATTCAGGATCTAAAACCTGCTTATCATCAATTACCCCCTCTGGAACTAAGGTCAGATTAAGATCAACAACTTGCTCCACCGTGAGCCTGCAATAATCCATTCTATAAATATCTTTTTCTGTTCGGAGGTCTGCCCAAATGTCTTCAATGCGGTGCACATAAGTGAAGGCTCTTTTAATTTTGTCTTTCACTCTTCTATAATCAAAATCCATTCTAGCCTGAAATTTCTTTAACTTTATTTCTTGAAGTTCAGTCTCCATTGCTTTTGCTCTTGAGGAAGTTGTCAAAGAGTACATCCCAATTATCAATGGATTATGTGATGAAATACTGACTCCAGTCTTGTGTAGCTTGGCGTGCATGCACTATCATCAACTACCTTCCCAGCTCCATCAAAATAATCTTATCTGTCGGATACCTTGGAAGCATATAAGGTTGGTCTTCAAAACAGCCGACTCTCATATAAGTGAAGGTAGGGAATTGAAGAAACAAGCAACCATACTCATTTACTTTCCTCCAAGCGACCTCGGATACTCTGTTGTTTTCCAATGCTTTGTCAAATAAACACATAAGATGACCAAAGAAAGCATCTTGAACTCTTCTATAATGCACCCGAATTTGCCTTAAAGTCAGCTGATCATAATACTCCCATACAGGCACCAATGATCTGTCACCTTTAGTAGATAGGCCTGGAAACTGCCTCAATGAAGCTGCTATATAAACCAAATATGAATTCATGTAGAAGGTAAGTGTGGTAGGAACCTGTACAAGCTGTTCACACAAACTGTCGCTGATTATTTCACCCCAAAATATTGGGTGTTGTGCTTTTCTGATGACCACGATGAACTTATACATCCAGCTTTCAAACATATTGGAAACCTTCAACCCCGCTATTCTGCTCAGGAGAGTGATCATATCATTAATCTCTTCCTTAAAATCAGGCCGATACAATTTGGGTATCCGGGTCACACCAGGTCGTGATTTGAGAAGCCACTTATGATTGATATGTTTGATACAATCATTCTTTTTCTGCTCGTAATGATTGTGAGCACTCTTTAATGTGATTTCTGAATATGTAGTAGCATCAGGAACTCTAAAAATTTTGTTGATTGTCTCAGGATCAAGTCTGATAACCATGTTGCCGTCATCGTCCTTGATGGTTCTAGATTCACTGTCAAAACGGGATGCACATGCAAGAACAAATTCAGGCTCAAGGGCAGCAACAGGAAAAGAAGATACCAGGTGAATATGACTTCTCAGCAACAACTACATATCGTGAGAAGTTGATTCCTCAGCCCTCTTAAGAAACTCAAACATATCAACATGCCCAATTTCTGTGTCCTTGATTTCGTCAATATTTGAGACCACGTGAGATGGGGAAATCTCATTCTGATACTTATCAAATTTGTATTTCATCTTTTTGTTTGTTGGAGAAGCTGGTTCGTCTGTCATTGAACAGGAATCTGCAAGGCTGCGGTGAAAACCCCATAAGGTCAAAACATCATCAACATCAACATTTGCAGACATGATGAGACTCAAACCCTAGGGTAATGAAACTGTCTTCTGAAAAATGATGGAGAATGAATGGTGAGCGGATAAGTACTTGAGATGTGCTTGACAGAGAGATTGTCAAAGAAAACGACATGCAACTGGAGAGGTTGAAGCATAAGGTTCAGGAAGTTTTCTTCTCTACTGCTGGACCAATTCTGAGACAGGATTTCACAAAAGTGGTGAATCTCTTGTCCATCCAGGATGATTTTGTGAGACAAGAAGCGGATTGGGAGAACACCTTCGCCAAGTGTGCTGAGGATTTGGACGGACTTGAATTCAGGATAAGCATGTTGCCGCCAGTCAAAATGGAGGAAGTCGTCACAATCGTGTCCAGATTCGTCGAGCACAATGCTGGCCAAGAAGATAGGGGTGCCTTCCCTTGAAGATAGCTCCAACTACTTGTTCACTGTTTGATTACTGCTTGTTTACTGGTTGTTAACTGATGTTATTTTGGGCAACCCTAATTAGGGTTGAGTTGTATTAATCTTGGCCGTTGAGTTGTTTTAATCTTGGCCTTTCATTTGATCTTGAAAACTCTATTTAAACTTGTGATCTCTCACTTTCATTTGCGTGGAGACAGTGTACGAAATTGTTGCATTAAGACTATTTCCAATAATAAAAGCTCTTATGCATGATTTGCTTTGAATCACTTTTATTGTCAAGTAGTGAGCAAGGTTGCATAACTTCTTCTACCATAGATTAGAGTTAGATAGAGTTAGATTACAATTAAAATAGAATTTGCTTTGAATGTTGGTTAAGTGAATGCGAGATTGATCGTATAGATTAAATGGTGAAATATTGCTCATACTTTCTTCTGATGGATGACTTTCATTCGATGCGTAAAGTTAGCCTGAGCTTGTGATTGTGGATGCTTAATTTCAGTCTTATTCGAGGCTTGAAAATTATAATCACACCCTTTCAAGATTGCACTCACTTTGCGTAGTTGTCCTAGGGAGGCGAAACAAAGCGTGGTTACTCCTTTCACCTGATCTTTACTGTCTCTCGAATTCCTAGGCGTAGATTAGATTCTCTAAACCCTTATCTTTTTGCACTTTCTTTTGAGATCCAAACTGAAAGTCCCATCGAAGAAGCTTTTAATGATAAATTCACCTAAGTCCCGAACTTGTAAGGAATTCTTAAACGTAAGTCCCTTTGTGTACTACCAACAAATCACAACGCCAATTGAGCTTTTCACATGTCATGACCTGACGAAAGAAACCTTGGAGTCGCCATATGACCTTCTCGCAATCTTAGCATACGCGGTGACTTTGTTCAAGAGAGGATAGAGTGTCTTTGGACATTTTATTCTGAAGTGTTCGGTGGATGATAAAACGTACACCAACAGGACATTACAGTGGTATCAGAGCTTGGATTCTACCAGCCTGCTGGGTAATCAGATTTGTTATCAGCTATTCATTTCCAGGTCTGAAATTTCAATTGAACACCATGGCTACTCTGAGGGAGCCTTTCAATGAAGAAGAAATCTTTTCGGAAATTTATGGAAATTATAAGGCATCGGGAGCAGAATTTCGTGCTCAGATTTCATTTGATGATTACATGGACCTTAGTGTTAAGTATGATCGGAGATTGCAACATGCATATAATTTCACAAGAAGATTGGTTGAAGAGAAAATTGGGAGGTTCAAGGAGCAGTTGACTACTGAAGAGTTGATATCAATTGGATTACAGGTTCCATTTTCTCTTCAGGAGGATAGCATGCCATCACCTGATTGTTCAGTTAAGCAGGATGATGATGAGTACATGGAGCAACATGAGTCCTCTTGTATTTGGACACCTACTCAGGGCGTTGGTGATGATTTTACAGATGGGATTAGCACTATCTCAACCCCCGATCAGCATGAGAGCATTCAGGACATTGCAGAAAAAGAATATTAGGCGCAATTACAGACTTCTTCATATGAAGAAGAAGCTAGTCTTACACCCCATAGTCCACACAGTTGGGGAAACTAGTTGAAGGTGAACGAGGATGAGATTGTGGCAGCCTTATCTCATCATGACAAACTATATAAGCTGATTGAAAATCACTTTTGGATGGTTCAATTAGAGGGAATACTACAGGGAGTTGATGCAGAGTCTTCTCAGAACAACTTGCAGAAAATCAAAGAAGGTATGGGAACAATGAAGACAAATTATTTACACCTTTCAAATAGGGATCATCTTCTCAACCTTGTTGGGGTCTATTTGGATGCATTGAGAAGGAAAGAAGATGAGGTGGATAAGCTTACTTACGAGCTTATGGTTACTAATGATTCCTTGAGGAGCACTCAGTTAGCCCTTCAAGAATCAAAGATTCATGTGGATAAGCTCTAATTAGAGTTGAGTTCGGTTCAAGATTCATCATGTTCAGTAGAGGCTCAGTCATTTATGGTAGCCAGTATACAAGAGAAGAATAGTAGTGTGAGGTCACCTAGTGTTTACACTCAGGATACAAGTGCAATGACAGTTGGGGGTGGATGCATTACTCTCGAGAAGAGTTTGCTTGAGCTGTCAGTTGATTCTAGTCTATGGTTTGGAGTTAGGTATGTGGATAGGTGTATTTCAGCTCTTCCATGTGTTCTACCTCGCACTCCATTGAGTGATGATACTACTATTTTGAGGGAAACAATTGTTGGTATGGAGAGGAGTGATTAGGAGGATCACTTTAGAGTTAGAGGATGGAGAGATGATGAGTTCTTCTCATCTTTTGGCAGTAGAGATATCTTTTGCTCCATCAAGGATATGATCCACAGGGTGCGTGGTACTGTTTTGAGTAGCTTAGTGGGTATTGGTATTTGTTTTTCTGCACCTATTATTGGCATCGTCCACATCTCCAAGAGACCAGTTAGGGTGGAATGGATTGATGGTGATATAGACACATCAGTGGTGGTTGCGGATACAAGTGTCAGTAGAGATTTGAGCACCAGCCTCTTCTTCGGTACTTTGGAGGCTGACTTGGGGCAGTTTTATTAGAAGAAGACAATTTTATCTTCTTCTGAGGATGGCAGTATTGGATAGAACACACCTGACTATTCGGGTATTCCATTAGCATAGGCAGGAGAGTTCCACCTCGATTGCATCTTGAGGTGTGCTCAACAGTTCACTTTCAGCCCACATGTACAGGGCTTGACTATGTCATTGTTGGCGCAAAGAGGTGGGTTGAATATGGGGTATTCAGGTTCACTCCGGTGCGATACATTTCCGACTTCAGGTGATGAGCCTGAGTCTCTTACTTGGCCCTTTCCAGAAGCAGGGTTTTGAGATTTGGTCAGATGGGATTTTAAGGGGAGGTATCAGAATTGCACAACGGAATTTAGTTGGAGTTCAATTTGGAGGACTTCCAAATTATCCTTCGGATCTAGGATTTCTATTACTGGTTGGATGGTTTCATTGGCTGATAGAGTTTGCCAACTTCTTCGGTTCCAGTTACATACAAATGTTATGGGATTGCACATGTTGTAGGATCATTTGGGATCCAGGTGGATGGTGAACAGGCGCGCAGATGAGTTGACACTCGGAGATTAGATGATGTGGCAGTTGAGTTGAATTGGCAGTTGCGGATTGCTTGAGGGCAAGCAATCTTTGGGAAGGGAGGACTGCCATGTCCGCGAATTGGAGGTGTTATTAAATTAATTATTTATTAAGTTATTCCAATAATATATTATATCAAAAGGGATGACTTGGTATTTAATTAATTTAATAATAATAATAAAAGTGACTTAACATAAATATTATATCATAAATTCACTTAAATAATAAAATAATAAAATATTCTAGAAGCTTCTTGAAGTTGGATGAGAATTCTTTATAAAGAGCTGATTGCAAGCCATTTGAACATGTCTTGGATTGTTTCTATTTTCTCATACCTGTGTGGTATAAGTTGAGGCTTGCTTTTGTCTGAGGGTTTGAATACTCTAAGGTACCAGGTTCAGTTGTAAAAGATCAACCCTAGTTGGAGTTGTGAGAAATCCATCCAGGGTTTCTATTTGTGCTTACATTGGAGAGTTTCCAGTTTCGTTTGTGAAATATCAGACCTAGCTAGGAGAAATTGGAGGAGATATTTCAGTCTTCTCACTTGCGCAAAATTAGTGGCCTTTGGCCAATTTTGGAAGAGTTCGATTTGAAGCAGCATTGAAGATCATTTTCAGATTTGTGGAAAAATGATTTGAAGAAAATCTGATTATTTATTTTCAGTCATAAGTGGCATCATTTGGGTTCGATATCTTGCAGATTGGAATCATTATTTGACAGGTCGACATTGGTGGATATTCCTAAAAATCGTGGCTTCCCTTGTTCATAAATCACAGCATATGATTATAGTGTGGAGCGCTGCCATGTGTGGGAAGAATCATGGATTTTAGCAGAGATATTTGTTGATAGTTGGAGCTTACTTCGTCAGCCATTGTGGTCAAAGAAAATCGTGGTATTTTCTTGTATTGAAGGTGTTGTATTTGGTGAAGACAATCGCTGCCATCATTTCCAGGTTTCTTTGTATTAAAGCGTACAGATATTACCTTGTAGTCATTTGCATTATCATTGAACATTGATGCCTTCGGCACTCAGCAATTGTAATCAGTTATGTATCAAATAGAATAATGATTGAAATCTGAAGTTGCATATTCATATCAGGTTGTTGTAGCATTTTCAGTCCTTGCAATTAAGTTGTAAATCGTTCCTTCATGAGGGCGACCTGTTGTAGTCTCATTTAACATGTTTGTAACTCTGTTGGAGGCATACATTGATAATTGAATAAAGGAGTTCAGAGGTTGCACATGATATGTTTGATAAAATGTCTAAGCTGTTGTAGCTTACTTTTTGCATGGTTAGTTTGCATACCAAGTGTTTGGTATAATGCTCATTGCTGTAGTTGCATTATTACATAAGAATTCAGTCATCTAGGTTGCTTGCCAAGTGTTTGCATTAATGTCCCTTGGCTCTAGGTGCATATTTCAATCATATAGTTGCATTGAAAAGTCATAAAAGAATAGTTACTTTGCATACTCATTTAATATCAGTCAATTACACATTTCATTTGAGTCCATTGAATGCATATAATTGTAATGAACCGAACAATTTTTTTTTGTTTTTTGATTATAAATTACAATCAACACACACCCGTTAAGGTTAGCACTTAAACCAAAACGATGCGGAAAGCAACTCTAACCAGAATGTACACTAGGATCCCGGTGTGGGCAAGGTGTGAGCATTGGTCAGAGGATCTAATGCTTATGCAACTGGAAAGGAACTCTAACCAAGAATGCGTCTAGGTAGACGAGCATATGGTCAGAGGATCAATGCATGATGAGCCGAATAACCCTAACCAAGAATGGCGCCGCGGGATGGCGAGCATATGGTCAGAGGGTCCCTATAACTACTAACTAAAAGTAAATAGGCGGCAAGCCAGCCTCTTCCACTTATGCAGCGGGTATTACAATAAGTAGATGGAAGATAAAAAGGAGAATTGCTGTTAGTACTACTAAACAGCTTACAATATATCAGAATGCTTTACCAGAGCCCAATTTTTCAAGTTCTTCAATGCTGTAATAACCTAGAAGACTTTCACAATGCATAACCAGCCTCTCTAAACTCAAATTTCACACAAGTATGCACTTATATAGAACTGATATAACAGACCAGCGACTGATATGAAGCAACCAGCAACAGCAAAACTCAACTAAATGCACATATCTAACTCATAACTTCACCAAATGACGAGATATCAGATGCAACATACCCTAAGAAGGATGGCGCTCAAGTCAAGGCACTAAAACTCACCCAAAAAGCCAATATTTATTTTTTGCACAAAACCCAAAGCTCCTCAGATGGTACGGCCCAGCAGCAAGGGCGATTTTGCTCTAAAAAATCCAAATCTGCATTATAAATTCCAAAACTTTGCAAGCATGGTCGCCCCTCATAGAGAAATGGATTTAAACAATGCCCAGAACAATAGTATTTTTATTTCATGAGATATAAGCAATTCATACATTCCACTATGACATTCAGCAACTTCAAAATGAGACAGAAAATGCAAAACTAGAACTCCAAAATGCAAAATACTCGACTGAAATGCAAGACAAACCTATTACAAGCTATCTCTCAACTAGTTGCTATCTTTCAAGCAAGAAGATGAGCCCATTGCTAGGAGGTGTGCTTTCCTCGAAGCGAGTGTCTGAAAACAATCCAGCAACATAACGGTATGGTAGACAAAAGATGAGAAATGAAGAGCTGAGGCCTGAATAAATAGACATGAGGAGAGTCTTCTAGAAACTTCAAGAAGGGCGCCCAAACTCCAATTTGAATTCAACACTTTTCCCTCCAAAAGGTGGCGTCCTTTTTCCTTTAATAAAATATTTCACCTTTTTATAAAAATCCATCTTTCCTCAAGTAGGCATCCTTTTTTCACTTAACCCATAATTTGGCCTCAAAATATAATTTATCCCTCAATGAAGCATTTACCCATAAAGTCCCCTTTTTAAAAACAACATAAAGTTATAATGCTAGGCAAGGGGGTGTTATAATGTAATGTCCCCAATTTTGCGAGCATCGAGAGTTGATTGGATTTAGCCTATTCTTAGCCCTCGTAGGCTAATATGTATGGTTAGAGGTCTCTTTTGGAGCTTGGCGGCTTTGGATTGTCAGAACTTACCAGTTGGCTTTCGTTGGTCATTCGAACATCATTTGCCTGACTTGCTATTTTTAGTAAGTTAGGTCATTCAGCGGAGCACCCCTGCTATTTTTAGCAGTATGGTTTGGTCATGTGCAAAGTAAAATCACTTATTCTCCAGCTTTAGACGGTTCGTTAATCGGACGTAAATTGAGAAAGATATTAATATTTTAATTGTCAAATTAAATATTAATTATTGAAGCTTATAATATAAAGTTATAATATTATTTAATATTATAACTTAAGTGATTTCTTGAAGGGTTCGACCAACATTGAAGGGGGCCACTTTTTAATTATAATTTATAATTAAAAGTGCGTTCGAACTTTGGAAATATTAAAAGATAAAATTCAATTTTATTTAAATGATGCCTTTTTGAGAAAAGTCGACCCTCTTGAGAATATAAGTATTTTTCATTGTGAAGAAAGTTGATTATGTTGTGAAATCAATTTTTGATCAAGATCCTTCCAGAGAACGAAGCCAAGGGTTTCAGTTGTCTTTTTGGCATTGGAGAACGAGCCATCTTCAGTGTTGCAGTTTAGAGGCTGTGAAATATCAGCTGATTTATTGCTTATCGGAGAGTAGCTTCATTAGGGTATTACTGAACTATTAGAATGCATCTTGGGGTTTTGGTTGGAATTCATCCGGAAGAGGTTCTTCATTTCGCGCATTTCCCGAATCTGGACACATCTTTCAAGGGTTTTACAATCTGCTGCAAATACCAAGGTTTTTACATCAATAATATTGTTGCTTTTTAAGTTGCATGTCATCAGATCTTGCTTGTAATCAGCATAGTAGATCAATAAACCTATTGGTATCAATAAATCAATCAGTTTCCATCATTTGTAGACGTGTGGTATTTTATTTAATTTTTATATGCAATTTCTTTCAAAATTGCACTTCAATGGTATATGCAAAAACGAGAAAAAAACCAATCAAAACAAGCAGTTTTCAAAATCAGAGAGAACAGGGGTTTCTACAGTGGTATCAGAGCAGTTTCCTGCCATCCTGTGTGGGAAATAAATTTTCAGAGTAAAAAGAAATTTACAGAACTTAGGGTTTGAATTAAATATTCAAAGAAGTCATTGTTGTTCTACTGGTTCGATTTGCACCAATTTAATGGTCATTGGCCAAATTGGTGAAGCAAAGGGAAACATCGATTATATTGAAGGAGTATTTGTATTTTGAAGAAAATTCAATTCAAAGGGGAATCTACAGAATTCGTGGTTCTTAAATTACATATCAAGCGCAACTACAAATTATGCAGAGCAAATGCGTTTGTCTTTTCTGTGGGATAAGGACAAATCTGGATAGGACAAATATTATATGCCAAGTCAAGACATAAGAAAAACTTTCAGACAGGACGAATTTGGAGAGGACGTGTCAAGGGAAGTTTTCAGTTTGTAAAATCGAATATAGTGGAGTCACCGCAAGGAGTTTATAAGCTAAAGACAAGTCGAGGGAATTAAATCTTCATTTGTGTCCTGGGCGTGGCTTCTATAGAGCGATTGGAAAGAATAAAAATAAATAAATAAATCGCTTTCCCTTGTGTCCTGTCGGGAGCTGCTTGCTTAATATTATTTTCAGGAAATTAAAGACCAAATCAAAAGAGAATGTCGATATATTCAGAAGAGACGTGGCTTTCATGAATGTGATTCTTGAAGGACATCATTAGTTCCCAAGGCGTCTAAACAAATTAAAAGAAGAAGACACCAATCTGTAATATCGGAAGCTCCTTGCTCTCCAGCTTCATCGTATTTGCAAATGAAGATAAGATAAATCTATATAAGATAAGGGAATTGATATTGAATCAATATCTAATACCTCTGCTATTTATGATGTCGCCAAATCATTTAGAGAGCCATCGCATGAAGCAAACTCACAAGGCAACATCGAATGACTTTAGACCTGGGAAAGAACAACGCATGTCTTATTGTGGGGAATCGAATATAATATTCGATTAAAATTGGAACATAATTCTTAAAGGTGAATTTAAATGTTTTGATAAATACATTTTAATCGGGAGCTGCTACATATTTTATGCGATATAAGACAAATTGGAAAAGAAGGTTTTGGATGCCATTATCGGGTCCTGCTTGGAATTGTGCCTACAGCTGAACGAAGAATACTCTGAGTTAGATCGTTTCAATCTGGAGCTGAGACGAACTTGTTGGGAGCTGAAGGTCCTTATCACTCCTGGGCGCAGCAACATCAATTCCAAGTGCAGCCTCAACACTCAGGAAATACTTGAAGAAGGACAAATCTGGGCGTTGCAATCAAGTTCTTATCATCTCTCTGGGTCATTGGTTTGTAGAAGTGGACGCTTTAGTCTGGGCTCTATATTAGGTTGTAATCAAGACTAGGAATGTTGTGAAGGTATTTGAATCTCAGAATCTGTAAGTGCCCCTGTACTACTGAATACAGAAGTTATTACTTTCATGCCCAAGAAAACTATTTAGGGGACTGCTTGAGTCAATTCTTCAATTTCCTATCTTGCTTAGCATTGTAGTTGGCATCATTCACAAAACCGCTTAGCATTGTCTAGCATGTCAATTTCATTGGCAGAATATTGTATTCAATATATAGTAGAGGTTGGAGATGGTATGTCAAATGTCTGCAGAAATGTCTATTTGTTGTGTTGAGTAAAGTTATAACTGCAACTTGTCACACTCATTTCAGAAATGAGCTTACAGTTCATTGCAGAACTGAAGTATAGAAGCTTTGCATCTCTATTACTGTCCCAGACATCGGTAGCCTGCAATTAGAATATTTTATGCAGATGATAACAGTACATGCAACAAAACATCAAGGAGAAACTGTCTGCCATCTGAAAGGTGTTACTTGCAAACTGTTTGACGAAATTCCAGAGTTCCAAAATCAGAAAATCCAGAATTATGGCTTCTAAATTTGTTGATGAGGTAATGGTTGCTTATGAGGAGTATAGAGCATTTCCAGACAAGGTCAAAGATCATCTAGATTTTGAGCAATATATGGAACATCGGATGGATTATAGCAAGCAAAAGAGAAAATTGAAGAAATGTGAATAGCCAAGTGTTGAGAGCATCTTGAATGATATCCAGTGGAAACTTAAGCTTTCACAACAAAGGTTAACTAATAGTTTGCAGCAGTATGAGGATTCCCTTTCAAGACGAACCTCATCATGAAGCAAAAATGAGAGACTTGGTGAAGTATCTAAGAGTCTCTATGATGTGTTTGGGTTAAAAAGAGATAAGTCGGTAGAGAATGATCTTCGATCTGCAGGTGGACATGGGGTTGAAAATGAAATGGTGGTTGATAAGGAAATCTTACATCAAGAAAATAGTATGGTGGAGCCACAGAATGATGCTCACAACATTCCAGAAGTTGTAACCAGAATTGTTAACAATTCTGATTTACATAACAACAGTAGAAAAAGTTTGCATCAGCTTGAGACAGCAGTGACTACACATGTGCAAGATGTTGCTATGGGGTTGTCACATGAAAGTACTCAAGAATTGGGTACTAGTGATGCATTATGTGTTGAGGATTCATGTCATGGTGAGTCTGATTTTCCAGATCAGACCTTAGAAAACAAACTATAAGGGTCAAGTGCTGGCATAGAATCCTAGGATCATGAGTTGGATGGTGATATAGTTGCATTGGAAGTGGAAATGTGTGAAGATACTGTCATATCAGCAGCTTCTACCTTATCAGTTGAGCCATCCTTTGAGGTACAAAGCAGCAGTACCTTAGATGTTGAGGTGTGCATGGATGAAAGCACACATGATGCTGCTTATCATGTAGTGAGTGATGACGAATCAGCCTCATATCATAGTGCATATTGTGAACCGGAAAACTTGTATGGGGGTCATAAGCTACAGAGTCCTCATCATTTGGTTGGGCAACTAAAAGTGAATGACAATATGATTGCCACAACCATTGAGCATTTTGATGTTGCTCGTCAGATGTTGGCTACCTATGGTTGGAGTACTCCTTTGACAGATGAGCACGGTGATAGTGGTTTTTCCCTTGCAGAGATACATGCACTTCGAGAAGCAATTGGAATGATGAAACAAAATTACCTAAAACTACTTGCAACAGGGATTTTCTTCTCGAGTGGGATTGCATTTGTTATGATGCATTGAAGGGAAAGGAGGAGCAGGTCGATGAGCTCACTCATGAGCTTGAGGTGACTATGGACTCATTGAAGAGCAGTCAATTGGCCCTTCAAGAGTCACAGTCACGGTTGGAGGAGCTTACCGTGGAGTTGAGTTTGGCACAGTCTCCACCAGCTGCAGATACAGTACAGTTATATACAGAGGCAGTTGATGAGGATCTTATATCCACGGGTTGTAGTGAGGATGTGGTTACATCTATCACAGACATTGGTGTAGTTAATTCAGATGGGATGAGTGTTTTGGTTGAGAGCTCTTGTGATGAGATGGTTGATTTTTTCGAGAGTTGTGTGACAGATCACGTCACTACTCCATCGTCGTCACAGGAGATATGTAGGGCATCATCCAGTATGGAGATTTGTACTTATGCTGATTTGTTTCCCCAGGACTATGATGGTCAGCCATTGACAGAGGTGGGAGCATTTTATCTTGATTGCATAGTGAGGAGTGTTCATCACTTCTCCTTTAGTCCACACACGGAGGATTTGATGATGCATCAGTGTGGTTTGGCTCCTGAGTTATACCATCCATTGTGGGATGGGTATTCACCATCTTTAGAAGATGGGATTAGCAGCTGCAAGCGCCAGACTCAGCGGTTTGTGGGGGATTACTTGCAGGGACAGCTGTCAGTTTTACATCATGCTGATATGTATCCAACAGGGTTTGCTACTTCTTGGTCACAAAGTTTTCTTCTGGGTACATGGTTACAGGATGACTATGGTGTCAGTTGGCATGATGAAGCAGTTAGTTTTCACATCCATGAGGTTTAGCGGACGATTGATTATATGAGATGCTTCTAGAAGTTCTTATCTCTCTATGACTGGTGGATGTGAATTCATATTGTATTGGGATCCCGGTGGCGACCGCTTTAGCACCGAGTATTGGATGGGTCCCATTGGGTTACTTCACTATTCTCAGCATATATGGTAGAAGTTGGAAGCTGATAAATGATGGCGACTGAGGATATGGAACAAATGGAGACTTTCCTCACAGGTTTTAGGATCCAAGGATAGCTTACCTGGGGTGTGTTTTGTTGATGCTACAAGAGACGATTAGAGATGTGTGGGGACGCTACGGTTCTTCTTTTTGGGCCTTCTGAGGAGTTGGGTTTCTTTGCAGTAGAGATTGCTTGAGGACAAGCAATTTCAGGGAGGGCGGACTGTAATGTCCCCAATTTTGCGAGCATCAGAGTTCGGTGGATTTAGCCTATTCTTAGCCCTCGTAGGCTAATATGTATGGTTAGAGGGTCTCTTTTGGAGCTTGGCTTGGCTTCGGATTGTCAGAACTTACCAGTTGGCTTTCATTCAGGGTCATTCGGACATTATTTGCCTGACTTGCTATTTTTAGTAAGTTAGGTCATTCAGCGGAGCACCCCTGCTATTTTTAGCAGTATGGTTGGTCATGTGCAAAGTCAATCACTTATTCTCCAGCTTCAGACGGTTCGTTAATCGGACGTAAATTGAGAAAGATATTAATATTTTAATTGTCAAATTAAATATTAATTATTGAAGCTTATAATATAAAGTTATAATATTATTTAATATTATAACTTAAGTGATTTCTTGAAGGGTTCGACCAACATTGAAGGGGGCCACTTTTTAATTATAATTTATAATTAAAAGTGCGTTCGAGACTTTGGAAATATTAAAAGATAAAATTCAATTTTATTTAAATGATGTCTTTTTGAGAAAAGTCGACCCTCTTGAGAATATAAGTATTTTTCATTGTGAAGAAAGTTCATTATGTTATGAAATCGATTTTTTTGATCAAGTCTTCTTCCAGAGAACGAAGCCAAGGGTTTCAGTTGTCTACAGGCATTGGAGAAGGAGCCATCTTCAGTGTTGCAGTTCAGAGGCTATGAAATATCAGCTGATTTATTGCTTATCAGAGAGGTAGCTTCATTCAGAGGTTATCACAGAACTTATTCAGAGATTGCATCTTCAGGGTTTTTGGTTTGGAATTCATCCGGCAGGGTTCTTCATTTCCAGGCGCCATTTTCCAAGATCTGGACACATCTTTCAAGGGTTTTACAATCTGCTGCAAATACCAGGTTTTTACATCAATAATATTGTTGCTTTTTAAGTTGCATGTCATCAGATCTTGCTTGTAATTAGCATGGTAGATCAATAAACCTATTGGTATCAATAGATCAATCAGTTTCCATCATTTGTAGACGTGTGGTATTTTATTTAATTTTTATATGCAATTTCTTTCAAAATCTCACTTCAGTAGTTTATTCAATAAAACATTCAAGGAAAATAAGTAAAAACAGACAGTTTAATGATGGAAGCGGGGAGTTTCTACATATAATATTAAAATATAATATTATAATGTAGAAAATACTTATCTCCATAAAATTGCACCCGAAGAACCAAAAGTCTAACAGGCTGAAGCTGGCAGAAGAAACCAAACTACACTACCATAGCGGATGCTGGAAATAGAATTTACTAAAAATAGTAAATTCATGAAGTTGCTCGAAACACCAAACTGACTATACGACTACGAAGCTCTCTGAAAACCCAGAAAGGATCCGCCATCCAATTTCCAAACTTCAAGCAACAACCTCCATAAAACAGGAAACCCTAATTTCACCATCCGAGTAGCCTACGGGTCTCCGGAATAGGCCAACGGTCAACTGGAAAGATCACATTTGAGAAGGGGACATTACAATAATCATTGCCTACATTGCAAAATACCCAAAAAAACTTCAATCAACAAGTACAGATTTCGCTTGGCAAGTGTTTGACAAAATTCCCAAGGTTCAAATCAGCAAGTTTAAGGTCAAATTTAACAAGGGACATTACATGATAAGATGCCGATGATGCCAATACTCAGGCGGCTTCTGTAGATATGTACGCAGCAAAACTCCAGTATAATGCGTGACCCTTCCAGCAAAAGGACGGCAACTTCAAAAAATATTAACGTCTTTCTCCAACTGTGATATACGATTCCTGTCAAAGAATAAGCTCTAACGCTTTGTCTTTAGCCACTTTGTCTTCTTCCAAGCAGCTTTCAATAGTTCCTTATTGTGTCCTTTAGAAGAGCGCTTTGTTTTGGTAGTATTGAAATCGTCTTATTCTTGCTGACTGGATCTTGTCTTTAATCCAATTCGTCTGTATGTGGCTGCTCTATTATTTGTCTCCAAAATCGCATCTTCCAACCTTGTCTTTATCCCAAACGATGAAACTTTGTCTTTTAGCGTCAACTGGCTTATGCGGCAGTCTTCTCCCAATAATTCGAATGAAGACAAACTCTTCTTAAAATTCAGAAATGCCTTAATCTTGTCTCTTTCTGATGCATTCCATCATGTCCTTCCAGCTGCGATTAGATGGCTCGATTCTCCTTTATAATTTTTATTTGTCTTTAATGAGCTCTTCAAACAGAATCGATATATTCTAATTATATTCAATTCCTCCTTCTTTAAAACGTTGTCTTATTCCAATTGATGCAAAACCTAAGATCTGCAAATAGTAGCACTAGAATATCTAGAGAAATATAACTATGAAAATATCCGCAATTAGTAATTTCTCCAGCAAACCAGTTATTCCACTTATTCCGAATTTGGCCAAAGGCCATTAAATTTGACAAATCTCCTCAATTAAGTACAAATTGAGCTTTTGAAATGAAGCCCACCTTTTTGTCAATAATCTCAGCTGATAGTTTCACAGCCTCATAATTGCTCAACCAATGAAAGTCTTGTTCCCAAAGGTCCAATAATGGCAGAAACCCTAGCTTCTCCGTACAACATCAAATGCAATTATCAAATCCTGGATGCCTAGAAGCTTGGCTGACCCCTCTCTTTATACTTTTTCATTCCATCTTCAACAAGCTTCTAGAAATAATATTATTTTATTTTAGTGACTTTATGATATAATATTTTTATTTAAGTCACTTTATTAAATTAATTAAATATAAGGTTACTTTATAATATTTATTTATTTAATAACCTTACAAATAATTAATTTAATTATTTATCTCCCTTATTACTCCCAATCCAACTTAGTCCAGGAAACCATTAACCACAAGCAACATCAGGCAAAAAATGGGGACATTACAAGTATCCTCTCGTAGTTGCTTTCATAATTTCCAGAAAATATATTATTAGTTTAATCTCTTCCGAATCATTAAAAGCTTGCTCTTTAAATGTTGCCACACTCTGTTTATTGGGATCTAAAACACCCTTGTAAGTTGGTATTGCTCCAGCTCTAATGACTCCCATCTTAAATTTTTTGTAAACCTGGAGTCTAGTTCTGCATCATGAAATGGCAAGAATCTAGACATTGCTTTTGCTCAATTTTCAAAAGCTGAACAGGAAAAACATCAGCCTATGGAATCATAAGATACCACCATTTGTGACCTTCATCAAATCATGTTGGAGTTAAAACCAGACGAGGACTATCACAAAAGGCATAAGTAAGCTTTAATGTTGCTAAAGTTGTTTGTCATAGATGCTCTAGTTCTTTAAGTTTAAAGTGCCACCAATGCATCCTCTCTTTGGGAGAATCCCAATACCAAACACCAAACTGTAATAACCCATTCGACGGCTGGACAAATTGCACCAAGTAAATGACGTGAGGAAATCACAGTTCAAAGGGAGAGCAATCAGTTGATCAAAAATTAATTAATTAGTTAAAGGAATTCCTTGGACGTGAAAGCATTAATAAGGATTATCGTTGTTTAGAGGAAAAAGACAATCAGCTGACCAAAGCATTAGTTAGAGAAGAGTATTAAGATTATGAATAATTAAGTGCAAAAGACATGTTTGAGAGGATACAACTCCTCACATCATGCGTATTCGATTGATATTTGAGGGGTTTAGTAGATCAACCAAGAGGCATATTAAAGATTGCAAATTTATATTCTCAACTCAGATCGGGAATGCTCTCTAGAGCCCACGACTAGTCAAGAAAATGGACGTATAAACAATTTGTTAATATTCAGATACAGCGGCCAAGAGAATCGCAGGAATATAGAGATAAATTCAGGAACAGCAATCTAATAGAGGTCTAAGCCTCTTGCATATTCAGACGCATGATTCTAAATTAATAAATCAGAAACAGCAATATATTTTCTTGTCCAATTTCCATTATCAAACTAATAAGTGAATCGGAATGCATTATCCAGAAGTTAATCAATTAAATCAGAATTGTTCTCTGAGTGAATCAAGGGTGCATAGTAGAGATCTATAACCATTTCTTCGAAATTATTGGTCCTTGGCATATTGTGATATCTTAATCGTTAAGATTGAAGGAAAAATATTAGTAACTCCACTCGGGACATTACACAAACACCAAAAATTGGTTGGGCCTTATATTTAAAAACTTATTGTTTTCTTCTAAATTACAGGAGGGCGGATCTATCCTAGAATACTTGTTGTATTTGAAGGATCTATGCAATCATGTGTCAGCTATCTAGAAGCTGATGGACAATGAACACATGGTAACTTTGGTTATATAGAGTTTGCCATCATCAAATGAATATTCATTTACTGAATCTTTACACTTGATTGCAAAGATACAAACACATTGTTTACTAACAACTCTACTTGAACAACTATAACAAAGAAAACATTAAATTATATATGAAACAATTCATAACAGCAAGTCAGAAAGATATTTCTATTGATTCATAAGCATTTAAAAAATGTTCAAGATATCAATGCCTACGGTCCCTAATCATGTGTACAATTATAATATTTATAGGACGGTCGACAATTGTTGAGAACTACCAACCGTCGGCAACTGGTACAAACAACTATCGAGAACTACTTGCCAATTACAACAAAACTAATGTGATTATTAATCAACTACATCAGCCCCCCAAAAAGAAAGTTGTCTTCCAGACACAGATAACAAAAATGGGAGCCAAAATAACAACTAAAAATTTACTGAGAAGGGGGGTGAGAAGACATCCCTAAAGCTGAATAGACTAAAGAAGTAGGGGTGGACATCTAACAACCAAGCTAGTGTAGCCATTACACCTCCTCTGTACATAGTTTGAAATGATGAGCTGCCGATAGTTCACGATCTTGGGTGGTCTTGACAAGATGTACGACCTCAATCGACTAGCATTGTGTCTTCTCATATGGGTTGCATAGCTCCACAAGCTAACAATTTTTTTCTGCCAGAAGGTTGTCCTTATCCCCAAATTGTTGCCCCTTTATGGACAATTCCTTCTCCTTTTCTGAGAGTTTGGCCTGCTCTATGTCAGTAAGACATGTTTGTTGAGCAACCTTGTCCTGAAAACATCGAGTTTGCTCATCAATGGCTTCTCGAAGCTACTGGAAAATTCGAGTTGATTCATCCACACGCTCCATGAGCTGATTGTGGGAACTTAGGTTGCACTGCAACAAATATGTAATGTCCCCTTCTCATCAGTGATCTGTTCTGACACTCATCAGCTTATTCCGGAAGCCTGTAGGCTCGTTTGAGGTAAAATTAGGGTTTCCATGTTCAGAGGTTCTATGGCATTTCAGGGAATTTACAATTTATAGTAAATTCTATTTTTGGTAGTATGAAGATTGTCAACTTTCAGGACTGCTTTTCCAGTTGGAGCAATTATTTGAATTCAAGTTTTGGCTTCTAAAAGCTTTATTTGGTGAATTTCATAAATAAAGGCATTAATGTTATA
>VDFB02048910.1:0-15475 GCA_007258455.2 Sequoia sempervirens
CATCATTTGCTTATACCAACAGTCAGATTGTGGATAGTTAGGAAGAATAGAGCATCCAACAGTTTGGTGTTCAATGATTCACGTGTAGATTTCCAATTGTTATTTTGAGTTGTGGATCTCACAAAAGGTTCATCAATATATTTCTTGTGTTATCCAAAAATCTTAGTACCTAGTACCAAGTCATGTGCAAGTTTGGAGATCTAGTTGATACTTCTCCGTTTATCAATATTTTTGGGCTAAATCAGTTGATATAATGTGTTGTGGATATTCAAGGAATGATTATTCAAATATTTTTTTGTTTTCTCATCTTGATTTGGGTCCGAGATAAATTGTGGCTGACCATTGTGGATGTACATTAGATAATTCTTAAGATTTGAGCTGACAGTTGCTAATATTTTTCAAGTTTTGTTGAAGCCAACTTGTGGCAATTAAATTGCTAGTCGCGAATATATATGTATGATCTTTTATATCATTTTGTGATGTATGCATGGTGTGTCGATGTGTATTGTGAATATCAAATAGGTGTTAGGGTGATTTTATGCACAATTTCACTTGTGCATAAAGATTTTGTTGTGCAATTTAGAGCAAAGCAGAAGTTCAGTATTAGTCAGAAGGATAGAAGATTGACATCTGAGCCTAATTGGAAAACTACAATCAAGCATTTTTAGATGTTATTATTTTAGTTCATCTTCTTGGATCTAATCCAAATCTCTGTAAGGTAGTGTTCCTTCCTATTTTGAGTAGTGAAGTCTAGGAAGTGAGCACGAATGCAAAGTGCATTCCCATATTGTAAACTTCTTTTTGAATATACTCATATTATATTGTGGATTGGCCATCCACCGTGGTTTTCCCCTAACAGGGTTTCCATGTAAAATCCTTGTGTTATGGTGTTGTGGTTATTTTCTTTTTATTTCTACATATATCTTTTGGTTGAATGCTTTTATGTGGGTTAATAGTCGAGAATAATAAAAGGATTTAATTTTTGGAACGATTCACCCCTCTTGGTATTGCTTGTTTCCAACAATTGTGGTATGAGGCGAGTTCCTTGAAAGAAGTCTATGCTTTCTTGGGAAGATCTTGAAGAAGTGTTTTCAATGGATACAAGTAGTCTTCAACAACAACTTATAGTGGCCCTAGATGATCTTGACCAGTCAAAATCTGAGAACTGAGAACTGTAGGAAAATCTTGAGAATGCAGAAAAATTCATCCAGTCATTGAAAGACAAAATCAATGAATCAAGGGAGAAAAGAAAGGAATTATGTGATCAACTCAAGTAAAAGAACAAAAGCATGGAAGATGAACAACTCAGTCATGCCTTAAAGGAGAAAACAAAAGAGTGTGAAAATTTTTCCAAATAAAATGCTTCCTTGAAGCATGAGATGGAATCCATCATGATGAAAATGACTAAGGAGGTTGAAGATAGAAAGAAGAATGAAGAAAATATTGCTCAATCCTTGAAAGAAAAATATGAACAATGCAGTCGATTGGAAAATGAATTGGAACAATCTAAGAACAATGAGGGAGTGCTTGAAAAACAACTTGATGATCTCAGAAATGAACTTACTGTAGCAAATGGGTACAAGGAGAAATTCAAAGCAAGCTTAGCCAAACTTGATGAACTAATTAAAAGTGGGAGGACTAATGGTGAAAGTGAGGTCTTGGATATGAAGAAGGAGAAAGTTACGGATCTAGACAAAAGAAATCTAGACAAAGGGAGATTCGAGGAAGGAAATCAAATGAATGGAGCTAGAAGGAATCGATGAATGACAAATGCTCAAAGGTTCAATGGCTATTGTTTTCTTACCAAAAAATTTGGTCATATGGCTTCTCGATTGTAGGAGCAAGATGAATACAAGTGGATAGCCATCATTCTTAGGATAGTGCTTTAATTGCTAGAGTATGGTTATAAGTCAAGTGAATGCAAAGTTGTGATGAATAACTTTCATAGAGGTATCAGATGCTATGCATGCAATAGACTTGGGCATATTGCTAACCAATGTAGATCAAGGAAAAAATAGTGGAACTATTGGTCTTAACATAGAAATGTTGTGTTACAACTACAATAAATTTGGCCATATTGCTAGATTATGTTGGAACAAAAGAGATTTGGTAAGATAGAATACACAGTAGGATGTCAAAGGAAAAGGGAAATTTACTACAGATGTGATCAAGAGGAAAATGCAAAAGAAATGGGTGAAAAAGAATCCCTCTATTGAAGGAAATACACCAGCACTAGAATCTACTTCTGGTAATTCCTCTGAGAATTAGTTTTAGGCCTTTGTCCTAGGGGGAGCTGTCAGAAAAGTCCTTTAACCCCCTGCAGGAAATTGGTACTGGAATGTGGACCAGTCCAGTGGGTGGATCAATCCTTTTTAGATGTTGCTCAACCGATTTGAGAAGGTATTATGTAGTATAGAAAATTTGCAGAAGAATTATTTGTCTCGATGCATGAAAACAGAATAACCAAATGAATTAGGGTAAAGGAATTTATTGCGAAAAAAGGGTTAGTTGTGGGAATGATAAAAAGCCACTTTTATCCTTCATTTGTCACTTTGCATTTTGGAGGAAAGCAACTTGAAAGAGTCCTGGAGTGAACCTTGCTGAATTGTGGAGAGATTCAAAGTGTGGAGAAGAATTTGTGATCAAACTTTGATCCGACGAAAAGGTATTTATCGAAAAGCCTATGAATTTGTGAATTTACAATCATGTCCACTCCTTTGGTAGTCGAAGTCAAGGACAAACCTCGTCCTAAATTCAAATGGCATCCCTATAAGTCTATTGAGACCGGTCCCTTAGGAGCATTTTCATTTGTATTGTATGGAGTATTGCATACAGAAGATAGTAGGGATTATATACATGCCAATATTGAAGAATTAGGAAGCTCTCAATTAATGAATTTGTATTCCCATCATATAATTGGAGAGGATTTTATTGTAAAGACAGAATTTCAAACCCTAGAAGAGAAGAAGTTTGTGTAATTTGCGAGATTTCCCATATTTGAGGAAAATGAATGGGTTAGATACATTTTGAGTCGTGTTCATGATGAGTTCATGTGGCTGAATATACCCTTCAAGATCACAAAAGAGGCTATATGTGCAGTCACAGGTCTGAATTCCACTGGTAGACTTCCAGTCTTGAAATTCGTGAAGAATGAGAAGGTTACAGAGGCAACAGGTGCAAAATGGGATAGAAGGGAAATGACAATAGAAGATATTGTTGAAGTGGATGTAAAATTTGCATCAATGGTCATTGGCTACAAGATATACCATTTTATTTGGGATAATTTTGTATCTGGTACAGTCATCTATGCAACTTATGCAATGGTAAAGAAAAATGCAGAATATGACTTGTGTGAGCTGCTCAGAAGTCAGTTGATGGAGAATATGAGCAAAATCAAGAAAAACAAGAAGAATACTTTTGAATATGTTAATATGCTATTGTGTCTATTTTTCTATTTCATGGATGAGGTTCTAGGTGTTGGAAAAGTACATTGGCAAAATGATGTGCCTATAGCTGTTCAGATAAGGAACATGTTGTTTGGAATTGGTGATCGTCAGGTGAGGAATACTACCCTCTGGGGGTACTTCAAAAAAATCCAAAATATGATGCATGCCAGGGAAAGAATTCCCACTTCAATTGTGGAATAGTACAAAGATACTATCTACTTCATGGTGGATATTGATCAATGTCATATGGAAGTTGTTGATCCCAGAACAATATGGATCATGCCTATGGGATACAAAGTAGAGGAGAACATCTTGAAGATGTATGCAGAACACTTGTTGAGTTCACCTATGGATCAAGGAGAAGAGAGGTTTGGAAATTATGCAGAGAAAAGTATGTAGGTTCATGAGGAATTGAGAAAACCGGTGATAGTCAAGAAAGTAAGAAAAGAGATAGAAGTTTTTGCAGAAAGGATGGGCTTTGATGCAGAGTGGCAGGGGAAGCAACACCTTTTTCCAATAGCTTCAATAAATGCACACATTAACTTCACTATTCCTTCCAACAAGCAACTTGATCACCCAACTCAACCCACACACCCAAACATGTTTGAAGGACTTGGGGATGCTATGTACACTCTCAACATGTCAAAACAAGACCAAATAACCTAACTTTATACTCAAAAGCTCCCATTCTCTCATCACTCTTACACAAGCCCATGCAACCTTGCAACATTGCCAACTAGGATGTAATCAAAATAAAAAATTATTATAGGAATTAACCAAACAATGAAATCAAGTTTTATGCTTCTAATAAGATCCCCCACAAGTTCTTAAAAGCACAAGATCAAACACCCAAAACAAATGTATTACAAGATTGATTTACCAGCCATAAACAAGGCTTAACTAGACATGTACAAGGAAGCTTTCAACTTGTCAAGGCACACCCAAACACACCTAATTCATTTAAAAGAATCCAAAAGGTTCCCCAAGACCCGTTTCACATGTTTCATCCATTCTATTTCTATAAATATTCAGAAATCAAAAGAAAAGCTTACAAATGATCATTTTCTGAACTTTTTCAAGGTAAAACCAGACCTAGGGCATCACATAACTTTTGTAAACCTATATTTTTCAATATGAAAAAAATTTCAGTATGTAAAGGAGTCCTAAATCTACCAATCCACCAAGTTTCAGATTTTTCCCACAGTAGAAATGGGAGTTACATCCATTTTGGTGACCAAACTCTTGTTTTGCAAAGTTTCAGACCCACTTTCACTAAAATTGATGTAACTTACTCAATACTTAATGAAAATGACCCAAATCACCACAAAAAGAAATTAGACTCTTCCCTCTTTCAAACCATTCCAATTGGGAGCCTGTACAATGATGTACCAAACCGTACCAAATATGGGAATAGTGAAAAACACTGAAAAAATAGAAAAACTAAGTTTTTTATTATATTTAATGCTTCAAAACTTCAACCAACGATCTGCCTCGACAAAAAGGAGGCTATTTAAACTTTTCCACATCATTAAAAATGACCCTCAACTAATTTTTGAAGGAGGAAACCGTTGGAAAGTTTGATTACATCCTTAATAGTGAAATTACAACAAATGATAACATGACAATTTTTCACAATTTTGCATTTTTTTGAAGCAACTTGAAATCCTAACACCTATGACTTCTAAAACCATTCTAATGGCTTTAAAATAGCCTTATTAAATTCTTAAGGCTCCCACTCTTGCACATTTACATACAAATTCATGTTTTTTCCTTCAAAGGCTACAAGAGCATCTTTTAGTGCAAGAGTACATTTGCGTACATTTTCAGTCAAAACTCAAAAAATCACCCTAGATCTTGCTTAGTGGTCTCCATTGACCTTATTAATGACAAAAAGACTCAAAAAGACTCATTATAATCTCATAACCACTTGTTTTCATCAAATGAGAAAAAATGGAGGATGAGAGGTAGGTGCACTTGCACCATACACCCCCCCTAGAAAAGACTCATGCCTCACGAGTTCTGTTTGATACCACTGTCTCCAAGCTTCAAACAAGGTCCATTGATCCACAAAGCCACTCCACTAGTTCATGTAAACTAGAACTACAAACAGCCCTGCACTTCTAGCATTTTGGAATGTATTGATACATGCATTTTCCCTCTTCTCTATCCTCAGACCTGCAAATAGTCTTATCTTTTCCCTGACCAAGATTGGATTGTTGACTGTGTTTTTCACCTGCATACAAACAAGGATTAGTAACTCTATGATCTATCTTCTTTCCTTTGTCACCTTTATGCTCGCAACCATCTTTTATGCCCTATTTTTCTTGTCTTTCACTCACTGCCTCATCAAGTTGTTTTTTCACTGTCAAATCAGACTTAGGTACCATATTTCCTGCAAAAAAAAAATGTTTCACAACCCTGCTCTCGACTATAGGGCATTCAGTGGTTCCTACTAACACACTTTCATGCAAAACCACTGTCAACACTTCTTTTACCCCTACATCAAACCTTATACCTACATTTTCAGTCTTAAAATAGGGAACAACATCAAAAAATTGGTTCTGCTTCATTACATTTATAGGCTCCTTCTTCCCACACATTATGACTTTTTCTTTAACTTTCTCATCCCCTATCTAAGGAGTCAAAACAAAATTTTGTCTATCTTTCATGATTGTGTATTTGTTTGCTTTCCCATCATAGATGGCACTCCTATCATACTGCCATGGCCTTCCAAGGAGTATGTGACAACATCCATTGGAAAAATATCACAAAGAACACTGTCCTTATACTCACCTATTTGAAAATCTACCATAGCTTGCTCATTCACTATCAATGATTGACCATTGCTTAACCAAGAGACCTTGTAGGGAAAATCATGAGGGATTCTTTTCAAATTGAGTTTATTCACCATTTCACAAGAAACCATGTTTTCAGTTGAACCTGATCCACTACCATCCTACATACCTTACCTTGTACCTTGCAATTGATTCTAAAGAGTGCTTTCCTATGCAATGGCTCCTCCTCTTTAGAAGTCTTCAAAAGTTGTTTGTGTAGCATCAAGGCTTCTCCAATTTCTGATGTGAGGTTCACTACCGGTGAAGTCACACTCTCTTCATCTTCATGCACTAGTTGATTCCTCCTTTCTCCTCCATGAGAGCTTGAACCTTTCCTTTCAGGACATTTGAAGGATGGGTGTCCAGGTTGGTTACAAGTATAGCATCTTCCTGAAAATGCATTGTTGGAATTCCTACCTCCTCCAAATCTACCTCTTGTGCCTCTCCATCCACCTCTAGAATCAGATTGCTCTTGGCCTTTCATGGCATCCTCTTGATTATCATTGGTTGGCTTTGAACTAGACATGAATCCTCTTCCTCTTGATGCACCACCTCTACCTCTTACTGCTTTGTCTTGCCTTCTCTTCAATTTCTCCTCCACCCTGATAGCCATTTGATAACAATCCTCTACACTCCTAGGGTTAGCCAAAACCAATTCATCCTGTACATTAAGCCTTAAACCACCAACATACCTAGCAATCTTTTCATCTTCATTCTCATGATGACCAGATCTTAAACTTAGTTTATAAAACTCCTCAGTGTAAGACTTAATATCCATTTCCCTTTGTCTTAAGTTTTGTAATCTCTTAAACATTTGAACTTGGTGGTCTTTGGGTAAGAATTTACCTTTCAATTTTGATATCATCTTGTCCCATGATGTGATCTTAGACTTTCCTTGTTTCCTCCTCTCAGACTGAAAGTAATCCCACCATACCAATGCATGACCCTGCAACTTAGTCTTTACAATCCTTACTCTTTGCTCCTCGGGAACTTCTTCACATTCAAAATGGTTATCTAATGCAGCAATCCAATCAAGTAGTTCTTCATAATTTAGACTACCACCATATTTAGAAACATCAAGTTTTACCTTAGGCTTGTCACCTTTCACTGCCTTCAACAACTTTGCCATTCTTTGGTCTTCTGGATCAAGTTCTTCTTCCATGTCTTCAAACTCCTCATCTTCCTCTTCTTCTGGCTCACTCTCTTCAGCATCTCTTCTCTTGTTTGTCTCCAGGGCTATGACTCTCTCTTCCAACTCTTTGAGTTCTCTTGCATGCCTTTCCTTCATCTCCCTCATCTCTTTAGCCATATCTTTGCTCTTTGGAGGCATCTTGTCAACCTTTTCTTTTCTTCAACCTGCAAAATGCAAACCAAAACCTACTCTCCTGCTCTGATACCACTATGATGCAGAGTGGCAGGGGAAGCAATACCTTTTTCCAATAGCTTCTCTAAATGCACACATCAACTTCACTATTCCTTCCAACAAGAAACTTGATCACCCAACTCAACTCACACAACCAGACATGTTTGAAGGACTTGGGGATGCTATGTACACTCTCAAAATGTCAAAACAAGACCAAATAACCTGACTTTACACTCAAAAACTCCCATTCTCTCATCACTCTTACACAAGCCCATGCAACCTTGCAACATTGCCAAATAGGACAGTCAAAATAAAAACTTATTAAAGGAATTAACCAGACAATGAAATCAGGTTTTAGACTTCTAACAAGATCCCCACAAGTTCCCAAAAGCACAGGATCAAACACCCAAAACAAATGTATCAAAAGATTGATTTACAAGCCATAAACAAGGCTTAACTAGGCATGTACAAGGAAGCTTTCAATTTGTCAAGGCACACCCCAATACCACTAATGAATTTAAAAGAATCCAAAAAGTTCCCCAAGACCCCTTTCACATGTTTCATCCATTATATTTCTTTAAAATACTCACAAATCAAAAGAAAAGCTTACAAATAATCATTTTCTGGACTATTTCAAGGTAAAACCAGACCTAGGGTATCACATAAATTTTGCAAACCTCCATTTTTTCCATATAAAACAAATTGAAGCATGTAAAGGAGTCCTAAATATACCAATCCACCAAGTTTCAGATTCTTCCCATGGTGGAAATGGGAGTGACATCCATTTTGGTGACCAAACCCTTGTTTTGCAAGGTTTCAGACCCACTTTCACTAAAATTGATGTAACTTACTCAATACTTAATGAAAACAAGCCAAATCATCACCAAAAGAAAGTATAATCTTCCCTCTTTCAAAAAATTCTAATTGGGATCCCTTACAATGATGTACTAGACCATACCAAACATAGGAACAGTGAAAAATGCTGGAAAAAATAGAAAAACTAAGTTTTTTATTATATTTAATGCTTCAAAACTTCATTCAACAACCTGCCTCACCCAAAAGGAGGCTCTTTAAAATTTTTCACATCATTAGCAATGACCCTCAACTTATTTTTGAAGGAGGGAACTGTTGGAAAGTGTGATTACATCCTTAATAGTGAAATTACAACAAATGATAACATGACAATTTTTCACAATTTTGCATTTTTTTGAAGCAACTTTCAATCATAACACCTATGACTTCTAAAACCTGTCTAATGGCTTTAAAATAGCCTTATTAAATTCTTAATATCCCCACCCTTTCACATTTACATACAAATTCATTTTTTTTCCTTCAAAGGCTACAAGAGCATCTTTTAGTGCAAGAGTGCATTTGTGTACATTTTGACTCAAAACTCAAAAAATCACCCTAGATATTTCTAAATGGTCTTGATTGACCTTATTAATGACAAAAAGACTCAAAAATACTCATTCTAACCTCCTAACAACATGTTTTCATCAAATGAGCAAAAATGGAGGATGAGGTGTAGGTGCTCTTGCACCATACACCCCCCCTAGAAAAGACTCATGCCTCATGAGTTGTGTTTGATACCACTGTCTCCAAGCTTCAAAAAAGGTCTACTGATCCACAAAGCCACTCCACTGGTTCATGTAAACTGGAACTACAAACAGCCCTGCACTTCTAGCATTTTGGAATGCATTGATACATGCATTTTTCCTCTTCTATGTCCTCAGACCTGCAAACAGTCTTTTATCTTTTCCCTGACCAAGATTGAATGGTTTACTATGTTTTTCACCTGCATACAAACAAGGATTAGTAACTCTATGATCTTTTTTGTTTCCTTTGTCACCTTCATGCTTGCAACCATCTTTTATGCCCTATTTTTCTTGTCTTTCACTCACTGCCTCATCAAGTTGTTTTGTCACTGTCAAATCAGACTTATGTACTGTACTTCCTAAAAAATTTGTTTGTTTCTCAGACCTGGTCTTAACTACAGGGCATTCAATGGCTCCTACTAACACACTTTCATGCAAACTCACTATCAACACTTCTTTTACCCCTGCATCAAACCTTATATCTGCATTTTCAGTCTTAAAACAGGGAATAACATCAGAAAATTGGTTCTCCTTCATTACATTTATAGGTTCCTTCTTGCCACACATTATTACCTTTGCTTTACCTTTGCTATCTTCTACAAGAGGAGTTAACACAAAAGAATGACCATCTTGAACTATGGTGTAAGTATTTTCCCTACCATCATACAATGCCCTCTTGTCATATTGCCAAGGTTTGCCTAATAAGAGATGACAACAGTCCATTGGAATAACATCACACACAACACTATCATGATAACCACCAATTTGAAAATCCACTATAGCCTTTTCATTCACCAACAAAGATTGATCATCAGTTAACCATGAGATTTTATAGGGACATTCATGAGGAATCTTTTTCAATCCTAACTTATTGACCATTTCACATGACACCATGTTTTCAGTTGAGCCAGAATCAATGACCACTCTACATACCTTGTCCTTGCACTTTCAATTTGTCTTGAAGAGACTTTTCCTTTGCAAAGGTGCTTCCTCTTTTGCTGCCTTCAAGATTATTTTTCTCACCATCAACATTTCCCCAACCTCAGGATCTGCATTCCTACTTGGAGAACAATTACTTTCACACTCCTCTTCTTGTACCAATTGTGCTCTTCTATCAATCTTCTTGTCTCCACTAGAAGAACTACCAACCCTCTTAGGACACTTCCATGAAGGATGGCCAAACTCATTGCATGTGTAGCATCTTCCTGCAAAATCATTAGAACCTCTACCAATACCAAACCTTCCTCTACCTCTAAAACCAAAACCACCTCTAGAAGCATTGTGATCTTTACCTTTGTTTGCTCCTTGATCTTCATTTGGCTGCTTTGATGTAGAAGGTATTCCTCTTCCTCTTGCACTAGGACCACCTCTTCCTCTTATTGCTTTCTCTTGTCTCCTTTTAAGCTTCTCCTCCACCCTGATTTCCATTTGATAACAATCCTCTACACTCCTAGGGCTAGCCAAAACCAATTCATCCTGTATATTAAGCCTCAAACCACCAATATACCTCAAACTTAATTTATAAAACTCCTCAGTATAGGACTTAATATCCATTTCCCTTTGCCTCAAACTTTGCAATTTTTTAAACATTTGAATTTGGTGATCTTTGGGTAAGAATTTACCTTTGAGTTTAGATATCATCTTGTCCCATGATGTGATTTTAGACTTTCCTTGTTTCCTCCTCTCAGACTGAAAGTAATTCCACCATACCAAAGCATGACCCTGCAACTTAGTCTTTGCAATCCTTATTCTTTGCTCCTCGGGAACTTCTTCACATTCAAAATGGTTATCTAATGCAGCAATCCAATCAAGTAGTTCTTCATCATTTAGACTACCACCATATTTAGAAACATCAAGTTTTACCTTAGGCTTGTCACTTTTCACTGCCTTTAGCAACTTTTCCATTCTTTGGTCTTCTGGATCAAGTTCTTCTTCCATGTCTTCAAACTCCTCATCTTCCTCTTCTTTTGTCTCACTCTCTTTAGCATCCCTTCTTTTGTTTGTCTCCAAGGCTATGATTCTTTCTTCTAACTCTCTGAGTTCTTTAGCATGTCTTTCCTTCATCTCCTTCCTCTTTAGCCATATCATTCTTCTTTGGAGAGGAGATGCTTTGGGGAATCTCTTCACTTCTTCTTCCAACCTAAAAATGAAAATAAAATATATTCCTACTGTGATACCACTATACTTGAGTGGCAGAATGGCACCTTTTCCCACAGCCCAGCTTCTCTCAATGCACACATCAACTTCACTATTCCTTCCAACAAGTAACTTTATCACCCAACTAAACTCACACACCCAAAAATCTTTGAAGGACTTTGGGATGCTATGTACACTCTCAACATGTCAAAACAAGACCAAATAACTTGACTTTACACTCAAAAACTCCCATTCTCTCATCACTCTTACACAAGCCCGTGCAACCTTGCAACATTGCCAACTAGGACAGTCAAAATAAAAACTTATTAAAGGCATTAACCAAACAATGAAATCAGGTTTATACTTCTAACAATATCCCCCACAAGCTACCAAAAGCATGGGATCAAAAACCCAACACAAATGTATTAAAAGATTGATTTACAAGTCATAAACAAGGCTTAACTAGGCTTGTACAAGGAAGCTTTCAACTTGTCAAGGCACACCCCAACACCCATAATGCCTTTAAAATACTCCAACAGGTTCCCAAAGACCCCTTTCACATGTTTCATCCATTCTATTTCTTTAAAATACTCATAAATCAAAATAAAAGCTTACAAATGATCATTTTTTGGACTGTTTCAAGGTAAAACCAGACCTAGGGCATCACATAACTTTTGCAAACCTCCATTTTTCAATCTAAAACAAATTTCAGCATGTAAAGTCCTAAATCTACCAATCCACCAAGTTTCAGATTTTTTCCACGGTGGAAATGGGAGTTACATCCATTTTGGTGACCAAACCCTTATTTTGCAAGGTTTCAGACCCACTTTCACTAAAATTGATATAACTTACTCAATACTTAATGAAAACAATCCAAATCACCACCAAAAGAAATTAGACTCTACCCTATTTCAAACCATTCCAATTGGGATCCCATACAATGATGTACCAGACCGTACCAAGTATGGGAACAGTGAAAAACGCTGGAAAAAATAGAAAAACAGAGTTTTTTATTATATTTAATGCTTCAAAACTTCAACCAACAGCCTGCCTCGACCAAAAGGAGGCTATTTAAACTTTTCCACATCATTACCAATGACCCTCAACTGATTTTTGAAGGAGGGAACCGTTGGAAAGTGTGATTACATCCTTAATAGTGAAATTAGCGAAATTACAACAAATGACAACATGACAATTTTTCACAATTTTGCATTTTTTTGAAGCAACTTTCAATCCTAACACCTATGAATTCTAAAACCATTCTAATGGCTTCAAAATAGCCTTATTACATTCTTAACACCCCCACCCTTGCACATTTACATACAAATTCATGTTTTTGCCTTCAAAGGTTACAAGAGCATCTTTTAGTGCAAGAGTGCATTTGTGTACATTGAGACTCAAAACTCAAAAGAAACTCAGCTAGATGCTTTCCTCCACAATGGTCTTGATTTGGCCATATTAATAGAAAAAAAGACTCCAAAATACTCATTCTAACCTCTAACCACCTTTTCATCAAATGAGCAAAATGGAGGATGGGGTGTAGGAGTGCTCTTGCACCATTGGAAACAAGCTCATTATCGAGGGATTTGGAAAAGGGGTTGCCATTCCACATCAATGTGACACCACTTCTAATAGGATAAGTTTCAATGTCTTAGAATAGATGTTTTTTAATCTTTCAAGTTTTAAATTGTTAGTTTTAATGACTTCTTTTTCTTTGTTTAAAGTGAATGATCTTATTGGGACTGATGCATAGTGGCTTAATTATACTTTGAATCCTCATGGATCAAGTGTAGTTAACCTATACTACATCATCAATCACAAGCATATATGTTGAAACAATAAAAAATACTAAAGTAATGTGTATATGTAATGAGGTGTATAATGGCCTAGAAGAAAATGTGTTGATTCATTGCATATACACTAAAACAAGGTGCAGATGTGCCAAGCTATGAAATTAGAAAAAAAATGATGATTTTAGATGTAAACAATTTAAAATTTTAGGGGTTTGTTCCTAGGACCTTAGGATAATAACTTAGATTTGAATTAGAATAATGAGTTTGATGATGGATTATGAGAAAGGATTAGAGTTGAAGAATGGTTTGGTATAGTATTTTATAGTTATGATGATAAAAAAGTAGGAAGGGTTGGAAAGGAGATTGGTACAAAATCAAGAACTTAAACAATGATTGGAATTGATATGATTTGATACTTAAGATAGGTTGAGTTCCTAAGAAAGCACCATTTTGATTACCTACTTGAGATAGGATAAGTTATCAAAAGAGAATTGGCTTGATTCATTTGATTTGATTATGGTCTTGATCAATGATAGGTGTTGATTTTTATTTTGAGATGGATGGTTCGGAATAAGCTATTAGAGGAATGGGTAGGATTGAGGATTGAAGATGAAAATTATTATGTTGATGAAAGGGTTTGACTTGGTTTGTATTACAAGAGATGAGGGATTTGGATTAAAATAAGGATTAGGATGTAGATAAGGTCCTTAAAATATCAATAAGTAGATTGATTACTATTAGGAGTAGTTGGAGAGGAATAAGATGGTTTTGAAGAAATTATTAGAGAGACTAAGGGGATGACTATTTTGTATTAGAAGGTTGATTAGAGGAAATAGTTACATTAGCTTAGTAGGAAATATCTTTGATTGACTTGAATGTCTGGATCAAGTGATTAAAATTGGATTGGGGGTTAGAATGAGGTGGAATTGGATTTTGATTGGGAAGCTTTACCTTTGGAAATATTTGGAAACAAAAAATTTAACCAATATTTAAAGACATGAAAATAATTTTGGATTTTAAGGATTTGGATTTAAGAGGTTCCAAATTTTTTTATGATGAATATTGTTAACAAAAAAACCTTGACCCGAGTCTAAGGTTTAATATTTTGTTATATGCACTCTACCTTGATGTGATGTAATAAAAAGGGATAACTTATATATGAAATAAGTATAAACCAAATTATAATAAATTATATGCATTCATATATACACAAATTACATAATATATTGATATACTTTAATGTCTTATGCATGTCTTATAGTTCAATAATTATGTTTCATCCATATATATATCTTATATATATCTTCAACACTTCCTTATTCTCATATATATTTAATCCATATTATTCTACTCATGTTTCCACACTCTTTCTCCCACTTTTTCCTTCTTTATATAGCCTCTTAATGCCTTTTCATGATGCCTTTCCATCATATCCTTTCATAATAACACTTAATTATCTTACTCCAACGAATTTACCTTTTTCTCTATAATATTTTACACTTTTATAGCTTATTTAGGCATATTATAGGTTTTTAAATGCTATTTAAGTGGTATATAATGGATATGTGCATCTAGAAATGGCCCAAATGGCATATGAGGTGCCTCATAGCAATCTATATCCTGCCAAAATTTCCCTAGGCCTAGAACATTTTCTTTTCCTCAAGACAACTTTGTGAAACCACTTGTATCATTCATAGGTTCATTTCTTTCTATGGTTCTTACTTAATAGAAATCCTCTTGATATTCTCTCCTTATTCCTCAACTACACCTACTTGGCACGCTTAACAATACCCACATTGGCACGATCTATCTCTACTCAAAAATTTGATTTTTTTTTATTGCTATCATTTTGTTATATATGAATATTTATGCTTGTACAACCTCTTAAACATATATTGTATCTTTTTCCAATTGTATCCATCAATCCATCCATAATTCATTTGCATATATTATATCATAGAATCCTTCTACTTTTTATTCCAACATATTTTTTTAGAATGATTGGTTAGTCTACAAAGGCTACAAGGATGATGATCCCAAAATATTTATTTTCTATGTCCTTTCCTATGAAAATGAGAACATTGCATTTCTTGAATAGAGTTGTTAGAAGTTGGTGTACTTGTAATGTCATCTTCTTTTCCATTTTTAGGACCTCCATTATTTAGCCTCACAAATAGTATAATGGGCTCTTTAAGAACTTTTCTTGCATATCCCACTCTTGTCATCTTAAAACCAACATCCTTAAAAAAAATCCTTTTCCATTATCATCACAATTATCAAGACTTATAGAATCAAAATCATCATTATC
>VDFB02048911.1:0-14879 GCA_007258455.2 Sequoia sempervirens
CTAATTATTTGATGCATCTTATATAATAGTGGTTCTTGTCATAAGCAATTTCCAATCATCAATTGTGGGCTTTGCATCTCTCAAATTTTTCAAAAGTTGATGAAATCTTTGTTGATAGATGTTTTGTCCATCTTTTCTGAATATTTTATCCAGAGTAACCATAATTTTGAATTCTTCCCATAACAACTTAGCTCATGTGTTGTTGTCATATGGTGGTCTATCATTAACAGGAGGTAACTAACCCAAATCTCCAACAAAATGATAGATATGCCTAATAGAAAATTGATAACAATTATTGTGAGTACTATAGAATGTTATAGTTATACAATTGTCATTTACAAGAATTTTTTGTATTTACATATAAAATAATTAATTGGGTTAATCAAATAGATATCTACCTCCAAAGTTACAATTTTCATTTTTTGGGAATGCTTGTTGAAGCCGAGAATCAATGTTTTCTAGCAAGTTTTGACCAATGAAGCTCATTTCATCAATTAGAATGTACCTGATGTTTTCTATTTCTTCTTGAAAACTTGTGAGTGTCACTCCTTCCAATTAACCAAAATCTCTAATTGGGATTCAAAGTTTTGAATGAACTGTGGATGCTCTTATGTTGAATGTTGCAACTCTAGTTGGTGCTAGTAATAGAAGAGGAGAAGGACCAGGATATGTTGCATTTTTAAGAGCTTGACTAATAGCACCAATTAGATATGACTTTCATGCCCCTATTGTTCCTTGAATTATCATCAACAAGGGCGATGCATTTTGATTATTATGGTAGTGTGTCATGATTATGTTGAGTGCCTTTTTTTTTGTTATTGAGGGTTGTGTAGTTCATAGGCTGTGGTATTTCATCATGTATGAGACATCCATGCTCTCTCATGCTGCTGATGAAGTTCATTGCTTGATTTGTATACATTTCACCACATTATTCATTACACCAATATGCTTGTTTATCATAATCTCTCCTTCCCAACATATCTATTTCATAAACTTGTATATTTTGACCATGATATAGTCTAGATAGTATTTCCCATTCATGCTCAATAGTATTGCTTTGAAGAGCTTCATTGTCTTCAATTTCAGCATCACTGATGTTTTCATCATGTTCTTCAGTTGCTATTCATTTCACATGCCAAGGGTTATAATGGAATGACTCCCAGTTTTCTCTTATTGAATCATCATCATGACCAATATCTCTATCCACATCATGAAAAGGTTTGTACAACAATAATTCTGAATAACAAAAATCAATCCATTTATCTAACTCATGTGGAGGAATGGATAAAAACTTTGAACATACTCTAACAATAGTTATTTTTTGTCTTGACTCCCATTTGTTATCTCTCCTTCTTTAGGATTATATATCCACGATCTGGCTGTATCAATTAGGCTAACACCTTCCATAGACAAAGGCCTTAGTTTATATCCTTGGATGAAAGATGTTTTTTCTTCATTATTTTCTTCTTCATTTACACTTATAGGTTTAAACACCTCACGTGACACATTTAGATTGATAAACCTCCTACTACTCTCTACCAATGGAAGTTCAAGTAGCATGTGGCACGTCTCTTGAGCTCCAATGTCTCTTTCTATGATAGTCTCAGTCAGAAGTCTTCTGTATGCTTTTGCAGCCAAATCATATAGATTTTCCATGTTTGCAAGTTCCATTAACATCTGTTGGTATGTTTCTAATTTTTTTTCTACTTTTGCTACAAACTTTACAAAATATTTGATTATAGCATGTTTGGAAAGAACAGGTTGCCAATCTATATTTGCTTTCCACAATTTCAATATGTAATGATTGTGTGAGTTTACTCTGTCATTATTCCTCGCTGGCTCAAATTTTTTTCACCTGTTTCTATGTCTTCATGTAGTTTGGATCCCTCCAAATTCAATGGCCAAGGAGCATTATACCTATTATGAATATGAATAAGTAATATATGTTCGTAGTTTAGAATCATATTACATTTGATTTGAATATAAATATTTTTTACTTATAAAAATTGTTACCTGCAAACCATTGTTCCTCCTTTTTTTCGTAGGCATGCACCCTCCCTACAGACCGTGTGTCTCTCTACAGAATTTAGTAGCTTTTCATAGTCATGATCAACATTGATCTCTACAAGTTATCTTGTATTTTTCAAACATGGATGTTGAGGAAAATTCTAGAATGTCTACAATAGGACATACAAATAAATTGATTAGTTATGTGGTAAACTACAAATAGTTTATGATATATATGATATTTGTACGTTGTAAGTTATTTTGAACATGCCTAGATGTTTTGTTGATGTGGATCTTGTCTAGGATTCCATGCTTGAACAATAGAATAGAAATATCTTTCTACACTTTTCCGTTGCTCTTGATTTGACCAATCCAAGTTGTCCATATTTGGTGCTTCATCTATCCAAATGAATCCATGCACATGTGGTGAGACCCTGTGTTGCCACTCATATTTGGACCAAAAATCCAAAATTTTCATTCTTTTTTCTAGTATTTTTGTTCTAAACATTGAATGTCTTAAATGCATGTACTATGTGACTATATGAGGATAGTCAATAACATTTTGTTTTTACCATATTTGAGCCTCTTGTGGAGTAGTTGGTGATGTTCTTGGCATTAGTGCATGCAAATCGGGCCAATATAGATCTATTGCACTCAAAGTGAAGAATATTGTAGGAGATCCTATTTGATGAAGCATGTCAATCAATTTTGCACAACATTGTGTCTAGTATGACCGTGTACCCCTCAATGTTGTTCCAAATCGCATTTACCTGTCAGCTAGATGGGATTGTGACATGTTTTGCATATGTTGATGCAACTCGTTGATGGTGATTGGCATGGCTTGAAAACTTCTTTTGACAAATATAGCTGAAGAATTTTTGTGCACGATGTCTCATTATCATGTTCATCATAAAATATTGAAATCTTGGATGCCAACCAAAATTATGGTCCCTATAACACAATAAATGCTTTAAAAAATCATGTAGATGGACTCTTCTCATTCGTGGTTCTAACCAATCACATTTACCATTAGGGAACAATGTTGGCAATGCCATATCAAGTAATCTTGGAGTGGCATATTCATTGATAGGAGATGAACCAATTTTTGGTCAATCAATCAATGTTGCTAAATTTGCATTAGGGTTATTAACCCATTCCTTAATCAATTCCATTTCTCTTTGAGCATTAGGTGGCATAGAAGCCATTGATGTAGTGTGCTCAATTATATTTCCTTGATCCATTTCCATGATTGGAACCACAAATACAATTTCATTTGAATCAGAATCAAATTCCATATGCACTGTTTTCAATTTGTTGAATATATTTTCATCATAATTTCCTATGAGATCATTTAGAGCATTTTCATTGATTTTGACATCTGAATAAAAAATTTCATGCTCTACTTTGTATTTTAATGCCTTATACACATGATCCCTATTGACTGTGAAGTTATAATTTGTGCCACATTGATCCCTTCTTCGAACAATGATGATTGGAAAGTCTCTTATTGAATGTGGCAAAACATTTGAAACATATTCCACATTTTGTGGAAAACTTATTGTGTGTCCTCTGTATTTATACTGACCACCAACTGCATGGGTAACTTGTAATATTAGGTTAACATGAGCAATTAACATTTCTTCTACTTGAGTCAATTTCGTAAGCTCCTCTAGTTGTGGCCTAGGGTCCATATTATTTAAAGCTGAAAATCTATGATTCCCTTTCTCTTGATGACATCTATTACAAACAATACCTTCAAAGGTGCAAAATACTTTCATTCCTAAGTAGCATTTTTAATAGATATCACACATGCCTTGTGTTGTCAAGTTATCTAATTGATGTTTAAATTGTATTTGAAATTTTTTGAAATCATTGTGAAGCATTCCATTTGGGTTTTGTATGTTTCCTTGTACATCTACTTTTATATCATCTTGTACTATGACTTCTGCCCTTTGTCTAACATAGCTTTCTCTTTTAACTTCATTGTGTCTTTTTCTTTGCTCTTCCCTTTCAACATCTGTCATTTGTTCCTATCGTTGTCTTCTATATTCTTTGTGATATTCTCTTTGATATTGTTTTCTTTGCTCCTCTAATCCAAAATTCAATCTCGGTTGCACCATATCTAGAAAATAATTCAATTTCAATTTGTAAAAATGATGTTTTTCAATGGTAAATATACTATTCTTTTAAATGAATTTCATTTAGTATCAATGAATATTGGAATTGAAATTTTTTTAAATAGAATACAAATTTACATGACTATTACATAAGAAGTATAGTTGAAGCATTATTCGACAAAGAAATTTCATCACAAAGAGAAAAAATAAAACCTTAATTGTGTTTTGGATATTGGTCCTTGAATAAATGCACTCATCATTGTCATCTTGTGACTCTCTATATATCAAGTAGGGCATGTACATCCAAAATAGATGAACAATCTTTTGCAAAAGTAGACATCAAAGTCTATATGAAAATATTCTTCATAAGAATAAGTCAATCATGGTTGCCACCTACATACAACACATATGAAAATTTTTCTTACAAAATAGACATGAAATTCTACATCAAAATCTTTTTCATAAGAGTGAACCAACCATGGAACAAGCCTCTATATGTTTCACATGTGTTTACCCCAATTATCATACAAGTACAAAATAAATTCATCAATCACACTTTTTGCAACTCTTGGTTCCTCGTATTGCTCGGCAAAATAAAGTTCTCTTAAAAAATTGGAGAATCCTACAACTTTCTTGCATGTTGCATGTAATTTATGAGCAATGTCTTCCATGTCATCAATCTCTTTTCATTATATTCCATGTGCAAGCAATGCAGCATCATGGAGTTCCCTAATGATTTGTTTGGAGTGGTCTTCAATTGACGTGTACAACTTGTCTATTGGACTTGGCACATATGTGTTGGAATTTGTTGACTCCTCATGGGCTTCTAGCTGTTGGACTGATGGTTCACTAGAAGGAGATTCATTGTGGGTAGCCATTATCTAAACAATAAATGAAACTCATAAATAAGTAACAGGTTATAAAGATAGGTATGATTCTAAGTAGTAGAATCATACATATATGATTTTCAATAGAATTTCCAAAGCTAACAAGACTATAAAGAGAAGGGTAAGAAAGTTATTGGTATCAAATTTCTTTTAATGTAGGAGGCTGGTGAGTTATCGATAGAGATGGTAGTAGTGGTACTAATGTTATGAAAGCTTCATAAGCTAATTAATAGTCAGAAATTTTGAACAAAATTGCAATGTCAACATAGTTTTACCACTTAAATTGTAATTTATAAGTATTTCCCAATAGAAGATGAATTCCATAAACACGGAAGTGTTCATTGCAACAACATTTAAATAATGTTTTATTTATTTTCCACATCAAGGAATACATTACATATATAAATTAGGTTTCACTGATTCAAGGTGCCAGAGGAGTATAATCCTTGGAATCATCAGAACTTATCACAATTATTTCGAGGGGAGATTTCACTGGTAGGCGCTCATTAATTTTTTGTTTCTTAGGAGGATTATTAGAACTATTTTCACTTGGTACATGACAATTAGGGGGTAAATTCTTGTCCAAATATGCTTGGACAGAAGCTGCTGCTTTCTCTGACCATTTAATTTCTTCCCTAACATCCCAAAGTTTCTCCATTGCATGAGTGAAGGTCTCATGATCGTTGAGCCAGCCTTCGCCTTCTATGTTTGTTAGTTCTATGGTTCTAGTCAATGCGTCTTGCTCCTTTTTGTATTGTAAGGAACAAGCATTTCCAGCTATGGACTTACGTGCGGTCTACTTAAAGTGCACCATGTTTGGCACAGAAAGGTTCACGTTAGTTGCACAAGCACAATTCTATATCTGCATAGTGGACTCATAGGCCTTAACGTGTAGCTTGTGACCTGTGGGTTATACACCACACATGTGGTTATCTTATGATAAATTTATTATATTTTTTTTGTATTTAATTTGACAATTTTAAATTGATTTTAGATGTGCATTTGTTATTAAAAATTTATCTATTTAAGTTGCTATATTTTAATCATAACCCTAATTGAACCCTAATTAAAATTGAACCATAACCCTAATTGACTTTTAATCTTAGCCTTAAATCTCACCCTAATTCTAATTCTAACCCTAGCCTTAATTCTAACTCTATTCATGATTATAATTTTAATACTAATCTTAATTCTAATGACAAGCCTAATTCTAACTGTAATACTAATTGAACCCTATCCCTAACCTTTATTAGAACCCAACCCTTCTTGAACTCTTACCATATCCTAAAAGTAATCATAACTCTAACCCTAATTGTGTCTAACCCTAATTGAAACCTAACCCTAACTCTAGTTGTTTTGTAACCCTAATCCTAACCTTTACCAAAAGCTTTATCCTATAACCCTAACCTTAACTCTATTCTTAACCTATCCTTAATATTAATTGAATTTTAATCCTAATTGAATTGAACCCTAACCCTAATTGTAACCTTGATCTAACCCCATGCTAACTCTTACACCAAGCTTTATCTTAGAATTCTAGTTGAACCCTAATCCTAACTAAGCCATTACCATAATCATAATCCTAACTAAGGTATAATCATAATCATAATAGTAAATGATAATGTTAGATAAGTTATTTCATATGAGTAAATGTAATTCTTAATCACATTTTCTTTTTCACGATAGATATGGTAGTTCTAAATATATTAATTTAAAAAATTATTTTGTGTAATAAGATTTTTTTTTTTTTGTATTTTATTTTATAATTTTAAATTGATTTTAGATGTACATTTATTATTAAAAAATTATCTATTTAAGTTGTTATATTTTAATCACAACCCTATTTGAACGCTAATTCTAATTGAACCATAACCCTAATTGACTTTTAATCTTGGCCTTACAGAATCTGCCCTAATTCTAATTCCCTAGCTAGCCTTGAATTCCAGAGCTCTATTCATGAGTTATGAATTTTTAATGCTAACCTTGAATTCTAGTGGGCCTAATTCCTAATTGATCTGTTGTCTTACAGCCCTAAGTTGGACTCTAGTTCTAATTGGATCATGGCCTCATTCCCGGCACCCCAATGCAAATTAGCAGCCCTAGTTCTGAATTTCCAGCCCTGGACTTGAATTCTAGCTCTATTCCTAGCGTGATAGTTTTGTGTAGCCTTAGTTCTGTGGTGGGCCTGAGATTCCCCAGCCATATTACTCATTGATTTCTTCTAGGCCTTATGGGGCCCAGCCCTTGTTGGTCCTTAAGTGTCCTAGAGTTAATCCTTATCCCTAGTCCTGAATATACTCTAGCCCTAGGGTGGGGCCTAGCCCTAGCTGGGTTCTCCTAGTCCTAACCTTTTACCCCAAAGCTTTCTGCCTCTATATGTGTATAGCTAATCTTAATCTATCCTTAATCTTAATTTAGATTCTAATCTAGTGGAATTGAACCATAATCATAACCCAATTATAATCATAATCCTAACTAAGTCATAATTGAATAATCATATTAGTAAATCATAATGTTATAATATTTTTTCATATGATAAACAAGTTATGTGTAAATGTAATTCTTAATCACATTCTTTTTTTAATATAAATTTATTATATTTTTTTGTATTTAATTTTATAATTTTAAATTGATTTTACATGTGAATTTATTATAAAAAAAATTATTTATTTGAGTTGCTATATTTTTGTACAATAAAACCTTTAGTAAAAATTTAAAACTACACATTCAAATAGAATATATAGAAACATGGAGAGATATCCTAGCCCTATTTGTATTTGAAGCTCAAACCAAAGCCCAATTCCATGTTTACATTCCCTAATTGAATTGTAACTCTAACCTTTACTGTTACCATAATTAAACTCTGACCTTAATTAAATTATAACATTAGTTGAATCATAAGACTAATTGTACTCAAACTTAATTCTAACCCTGATAATTTTAATACTAAGCTTAATTCTCATGACGAGCCTAATTCTAATTGTAATACTAATTGAACCCTAACCCTAACCCTTATTAGAACACAACCCTTATTGAACCCTTATTGTATCCTAAAATTAATCCCATCCCTAATCCTAATTGTCTCTAACCCTAATTGAAACAAAAAATTTAGTTGTGATTAAAAAATAGTAATAGTAGCCATTTTCCTTAGAATTGCATTAAAATGGATGTTTATCAGTAGCTCAGAGAGGATGCTACAAGCTAAAAATCAAATCAATGGGTAATAGATTCAATTACAATTGAATTTAGTTAAACTCTAGGTTGGACATGTCTTTGGGCTAAAGTTGGTGTTATGTGCATTGGCAACATGAACTTCTTTGATTGAATGTATTTGGCTGACTATAGCCTCTAAGTCCTATTTCTTAAAGACCGTGAATTCCCACTCACTTCTTTTTTCTAATATAGATGTCTAGCTACTATTTTTGATAAATGTCCTTCTTGTAGCTCCCCTTGTTCTCTTAAATATTTGAGCTTTAAACAAGGTATGCAAACAGACAGGAAACCATCTCCATACAGAGTCAATGGGCATGCTTCCATTCAATTTTTATTTATTCAAATTAGTATAAGCAATTCTCTCACATAAGTAAGATGGAGCAATTATAAAAACGATATATAGGTTTGAAACCTCATGTGAAAGTAGTGCTCCTCTAATTGCACATTGATTAAGAACCCTTTCCATTGCTGGCCACCTACATTTAAGTTGTCATGAAGCTTTTTCGGTGGTGTTGGTTCAATATCAAAGTATATTAAATTTCACTTGAAAGCCCTATACAATGTTTACCATGACTCCATTCAGATTTCCAAGTCACTGTTTTGTGTTTTCAAGATATTCTATCTCTATGTTGCCAACACTACTACATAGCAGTTAATGACTTATGAAAACAACAATCTTTCCTTCTACCACAATAAGAATACACTATTTTGTGCTCTCAGATTAATATGTAGCAAAATAAAAGTATAACAATAAAGAAATTAGAAGGTTTGTCACTCAATAAGCAAGAGTCTTTTTAACATAAGAACGTCTAACATAATAGAGGACAAAATAACATGTAGCCTAATTCTCTTAACTCATCATTCTTATCATGACAAGCAGAGAGTTTGCCATTGCATAAATCATCGCCTATCACCTCTCAAGTTAATATTCTCTTTACTCAAAAAGAAATAAAAATTAAGTGAGATGTGCCTGTTATGGCCCCCTTGCACAAGCACTGGAAGCTTACAATCAAATAAATAATAGAAGAATTTCATGGTTCAACATTCTAGGGTTTCTCCCTTCAAGAACACGCAAATGGAAAGAAAAGAAACAACACACAACCAAATTTCAAATTTTATGAATTCATAAATCACAAAGGCTGAGATTCGAACAATAGCATCATTTCCACGCAATGCACAAGCATGTTCTCTTTTTTTTTCCAAAAGAAGGAACCAAAGTAAGGTACATGCCTGTTGAAGAAACCTAATGCAAAATTCCTTTGTTGAAAAATTGTTGGAAAGAAATCCCAAGAAACTCTCTAGACAACTTAGCTCACACTGGAAATCGTCCTTCTCCTCACCTTATATTCATAACCATACTCTTCAAACGGCTCTATACTTAGCCGAACTCAATCTGCTAAATTTTCCCTTTCAATGGCGACTTGAGTTTCTTCCCTTTCCTATGTTTTCCTCCCCTCTTTCCCCACCAAATCTCATCTGTTATCTTCCTAATTCATTATCCCTTTACACAAAATCCTCTCCATTTTCACCCGCCAACGGTCCAAAATTCACTTCATGCGTTCTTGGTCTACACCAAATCATGTCTCAAAGAAGTTCATCCACTCCTCTAGCTCAACCACGCCCTTCTCCTACTTTGGCCTCCATACCTAGGATTTAGGGCCCTCAACTCAGAAAAACATGTCCAACCAAAATGATCCATAGTTTTATGAAGATAATTTAGGCTTAAAAGATTACTTGCTTGACACGAGAGATTACAAATTCTTCCATTTCTGCAGAAGAGAGGATCTTTAATATAAGAATAAATTAATTCCAATGTTTCCAAAATATATTCACTTATTTTTAAAATAAGGTAAGAAATTAAATATTGTATATATATATATATATAACTTTATTTTAATGTGCACCATAACTTCCACCTGGCTGTCATTTTCAATGCAGCATCAAAAACTTTACAGAGAATATTCCTTGACTGCTTTCACTGTATAACGCCTCTCGGCGTGATAATGGAATGAAACAAACTTAGAAAAATCTAGATTTTTAAATTGGATATTATTTGATTTTGAAATATTTGCATGCAAATTTAAAACATAAGGCAATGCAAATGAAAAAGGAAAGTTGTCATCTAATTGACCAAAAGCATTGCAAATAGAAATAAAATATTCTCATCTAGTTGGAAAATCAATATTTATATGGCTTTCACATGACAAGTGAGATTTTGGAGACTTTCACCTAATATTTTGGATGCTTTAACTACAACAAATTTACCATTTAACTAGAACTAAAACTTGTTTTCCAATAACTCACAATTTTTTTGCAGGCATGGAACTTATTTCAGACTCAGGACTCAATTTTCATACTATATATAATCCATCGACTAAATATCCCTCCTATGACTTTCATAAAAGGAAAAAATAAATGGTTTTTCTGGGTAAGCAAGACATGTTGAACCTCTTTATATTTAATTAAAGATATCAAGTTTCCACAATCCATCAAGTAGTGCTAAAGATAGCAAGACATGTTGAACCTCTTTACCTCCTTGTATTGGGTCCTTGCTCTTAGCTTTAGTTTTCTTTTACTCTTTATTTATCTCCCTACTTCTTTGTTAATTTATTATTTAAATATTGCTTTGTTTTTACTTGCTTCTTAACCAATATAATTTTATTTTATTTTATTTTGACCTTTTATCTTAAACTCTTCTTTGTCTCTTTACTTATCATTCTTTAGTTTATTTATTTCTCCATTCCATTTTATTATTTCCATTCAATATTCCATTCCTTCAAGCTTATTTTGATTTTAGTTTTCTTTTTTCTTTTTCTTTATTTTATTTGATTTATTTTATTTTATAGTTATATCATTTTATTTTATTTATTTTATTTTCAATTTTCTTTGTCATTTGTTTTATTTTGGTTTGTTTATCTCTTTTATCTTAATTTTATTTTATTTATTTTTATTTTACTTGATTATTTTATTTTTATTTATTTATTTATTTATTTTTATTTTTATTTTATTTTATTTTGATTAGTTTCTTTCATTCTTCCATTCCATTCCATTCCATTCCAGTTCTTCCATTCCATTTTTATTTTATCTTCAGTTCTTCTTTATTCATTCCATTCCATTCATTCCATTCTTTGTTTCATCATTCCATGATTATCATTTTATTCCATTTCAATTTTCTTCCTTCCATTTGTTTATTTCTTCCATCTTCATTCAATTCCGTTTTTTCTTCCATTTTCATTTCTTTATTTCCATTTCATTTGTTTATTCCATTCCTTCCATTTTATTTTCATTCATCTCTTTAATTTTGATTTTAGTTTTTCTTTTTTTCTTCTTTATCTTATTTTGTTTTAATCCTTATTTTAGTTTTTCTTTATTTAGTAAATTATATATCATAACTTAATTAACACTACTTTATCATGGTTGCTATCTGGGTTTCTTTTTTCTTTCTTCTCCTTTACTCCTTTGCTTTTCTATTTTTAATCCACCCTTAACCTCGAACCGTGTGCCTCCTTCCTTGTGTCTCCTCTCTCTCTTTTTAGCTTGCTTTGGTCTGCAACAATCATTTTCTTCTCCTCCAGCTCTCTTTCAAATCCAGAAAATTTTTAGCACTCTTTATATTTGTACAAAATTATATAATTTTCAACCTATCGTTTTAAATAATTTTCCAATCAGTCGTTTTAGGCTAATTATAAATTGCCATGCTTTTGAACAGCCCATATTTTCCGTTGTTAAAGTATGGACACTCAAAAGGTTAGTAAAAAAATAGTCAAGATAAAAAGTATTATATTCAAAAGCATACGTTAAGAGGCGTGCAAGTTGAGGAGAGAGTGTTGTTGTTAATCACTATTGTCAGCTACACGTCATTCTTGTTAGATTCTAAGAAGATCTGTCACATCATGAGAGGCCATATCATTCCCTAATCATCCAAATGAAAAAAACAACGGTGTCCTTAAGACAAGACATATCCACAGTCTGTGTTAGCCCAGGAGACAAAAAGATTTGTCTGGGCCAACTAAAGTAATAAAATCATACTCTTGTAAAGAAAAATTATTAGTCAAAACAATTTTTTTTATTTTTTTTAATCTGCCATTGGTATAGGCTAGTGGGCCATATATCATCTTTATGAATTTTAATGTCTTAGATATGGGTGAAGGTTCTGTCAGAGATTGTTTGACAAAGGGTTAATTTTGGGAAAGTGATCTTTGTTTTGAGATAAAGCAAAGTTTATTGGAACAATTTTTTAAACTACCACGACTTTAGATGGACTGGATGAACTTTTAAGTTTTGTTGTTTTTTGTGTTCTCCTTTTTAAGTGCTAATTGCTGTTTGGTTGTACTTCATATTCTATCTTTTTCTTATTCTTGTATAAAAGTTAGAGCCCTTTCAAAACTCTGTTTATCTAGTCAAAAAACAAATCTCCAGAACAATAACATGTCAATCTTACATAAATACTAAATCAACAGTTTTTTATTGCATAATTAATAATAATTACAATAATAAAGTTGTTTCTTCATCCATGCTGTATTTAAAACCTTGGTCAGATTTAATCTCTGAATATCGGCATTGTGATAAGGAGGAAAAATTACACTATATAGACTGTAATAATGGACACTATATTTTGTATCTCATTTCATTTGGTATTTGCATATTAAAACAGTAGCCATATCCATCAGTGGTTGATCCTGCACAAATTGCAAAAAAATATTAATTTACTGAGATTACAAAGAACCAAAAAACATATAGCAACGCTCAAATCTAAACAGCCAGTTCTGTAAAAGGCCATTATTACACCTAAAAGACTCTAGGGCCTATGGAGTGGCCCTGGCTATCAGAAAACTAAATAATAGTTTGATGAAATAAAAAGAAACAGAGGATTTCATTAAAATTATCATTCAATGGAAACTGAGGAATTCTAAAGCAATCAGAGACAGGAAAATTCGCAAGAGAATCCTAAAACAATCAGAAACAGGAATTCATAAGATAATGAAGAATCATAAGCAATTATAGATCAGATGACTACAGAGAAATATCATCAAACAGAAAGTATCAGTAACATATATGCTCAGATCTACCATTAATTTAGAATCAGCAAGATCTGGAAAAGGGCCTTAGTACACAAAGACTCTAGGTCCTATGGAGTGGCCCTGGGCATCAGAAACTAAGAGTAAGAGTACCATATAGCCTCTGAAGCTCATCAGAAAGGAATAATTAAACTATAACAGGAGACTTCATAAAGTAATCATTCAGTGGAAATAAAAATGGATTTCAGGGAAATATTATTAAACAGAAAGTGTGAGATTGCACAAATCTACCATTAGAATTAGAATCAGCCAATCTATAGAAGGCCCTTACTGCACATTGTGTACATAAAGGATCTAAGGTATATGAAGTCCCCTGGCCCATCAAAAATTAAACATAATAGCATAATGTAATAACTAGGCCTGGCCTTGATGCTCACCATAAGAAAATATACAGGAATAACTAGCTTACCATTCATCATCTGTTTTTTGTGATTTGAGTATCAATGGGATCCAATTTCATAGCTTCCAGAGCTTTTCCTGGATTATACATCAAATTATATCATCATTCAGTCAGGAAATTATAGCCAGAAAAAATTCAAGGTTACCTGATTCCCTATACCTGAAAACCCCCAAAGTTATATTCATTAAAATAAAACCCATATTTTTAAAAATCTTCTGAAGAATTCCAAAGTTCCTGAGTGAAAAAATTCAAGGTCACCTGATTCCCTATACCTGAAAACCCCCAAAGCTATATTCATTAAAATAACACCAATCTTTTTAAAAATATTCTGAAAAATTCCAAAGTTCCTGTGTGATTCCTTATGCATGAAAAGCTTCAAAGTTATATTTATTAAAATAAGTTTTATGTTGGCTATTTAAATGTTCTTAGATTTAGTTGTGTAGGTTGTTTTCATCAATGTTTTGGTCACACTCTATAAATCAAAATATTAGATGTAAAATAATTTACATATTTGAATCATCTTTATGAACTGTAAAAAATATCATGTCTATTATCAAAACTCAAATCTTTAAAATCTTTTGAACACCCATTTCAGATCACTTATATGTTTTAGATCATTGAGTGTGATCCAAAACATCGATGAAAAAACTTACACAATTAAATTTAAAAACACTTGAATTATCTTCATGAACTGTTAAAAAAAATACCTACCATCAAAATCCAAATCTTTTGAAGACCCATTTTGAATCACACTTAGTAATCCAAAATAGTGCATTATAGATCACTGAGTGTGGTCCAAAATATTGATGCAAAAACCTTACACAATTAAATTAAAAAACACTTGGATCATTTTCATGGGCTGTAAAAAACCATGCCTACCATCAAAACCCATTTTTTGTAAACCCATTTTATATCACACCTAGTAATCCAAAACAGTATATTTTAGATAACTAGATATGATCTGAGATGTTAATGAAAAAACTTAGACAATTAAATTTAATAACGCTTAAATCATTCTTATGAACTATCAAAACCTAAAACTTTTTAAAATCTCTTGAAGAACCCCAGATTCCTAACTAATTCTCAATACCAGAAAAACCCCAAATTTTATTTATCAGACGAAAACCCACATGAAAAACACCCCAAATTATATTATATCTAAATCTCAGAAATCATT
>VDFB02048912.1:0-11832 GCA_007258455.2 Sequoia sempervirens
AAAATCTTACGTGGTGTCTGTTCAACCAATCGGAGGAGGCTGAAGGCAAACCATTGGCAGTTTGACCGGTGTGAAGAAGATCAACAGACTGTATGCGGTATGGATCTACTCTGTGATCGAAGATGAATCGGTTCGGTGGACAGTGGTGTTCGTCTGTAAAAATCTAAGCAGGATAAATCTGATGCTGTCTGTCAAGGAGGTCAACTTGCAGGAAGGTCTAGAGCAAGAAGAAAGCCCAAGGGGAAGAGGCCGCGAGTCACAATGACAGCTGTGATGTCTACTGGAAAAGGTAGATCGACATTAATGACAGTGCTTCAGAACATTCAAAGCAGTTCTGCAAATAAGTCTCGAGGGTGAACACGAGGGCTGTGAGTTAATGCAATGGTTGCAAAAGATCTGAAGGCCATGCCTGGGAGCGATCTTTCACCGACATGAACAGGGTATGCAGATTTAATGCCTCATTGAATTTATTCCAAAAGACTTCGAGGGCCGATGTGTTGAGGAACCGACTCATTTTTTCTAAACCCTAGGGTGGGGGCTGACACTTTTTCATTTTTTTTGTTGTATATATGGCATTTTTTCCTCTTTGTAAAGGGAGTTCTTTGTTAAGAGATTGCTGAAAGAGCATCATTCAGACTTTGTAACTTATTTTTATGAATACTACAGATTTGTAATACAAAGACTCCTTATTTTTCTCAATAGAAAGTCATTTCCTTCACCGATTTCCTTTGTTGTTTTAGTATTGGTTGTGAATTGCATGATAAAATTTTGTGCAATCTTTTATTTTATCAAATTCCTTCAGTATTGGATGCAAAGAATATTATGTCATAGTGCAGGTTTATGTTAGTGATCTCTTTCTATTGCATTTATATCTATGAAAAAATCATTGTTTTCCTTGTGTTAAGCATTGGAACAGTCAGAACCTTACATAGAATCACTTTTGCAGACATAAATCTCTATGTTGTGAGATTGTTTAGTTTTATTGAGATTTCTGTGAGTTTCAACAATATTTGTTATATTTTGATCTTTGGTGTATCAACTGTTAGTGATAGGTTTTAAATTTCAAGCATATCCTTCTTACTCTTTTCCTTGTCATTTTTTAGTATTTTCAAGTTATCTTAAGGGGAACCAAGCCATAATCTAGAGGTCCACTTCATTCCCAAGTCACCCACAACCTCAAGTGTTCCCATGTGTCAATAGGTTGCTATAGTTCATAGCTTAGCAAGGGTGAAAACTTATTTGACATCATCATCCCAAGTGGAGGTGGGCATTCCACTTTGGAATCTTGGACCTATGAAAAATGATGATAGCTTATGATAGATTCTATGACATGTAATAAGGTAGCTTTTTGCATGGAGAAAGTTGGCACCCAAGTTGGGTTATGATAGGTTGTAAGAGAATCACATATTCTTAGTCAATTATGACAAATTCTCTTACAGTTGTAATTGTTGTCAGTAGTGACAGATTCTATGATAGTTGTAATATGTGTAAGGCATCTATCATAGCTTATTTTAGAATATTCTATGCACCCAAGTTTGAGAAGAGAATATTACATGTTATGAAGGTTGTAAGAGGTGTAAGGGAATATTATACAAGTGTCCAAATGCATGTGTATGGTGTGGGAGATTGTTCCATGTGGATTTGGATGCCCATCCTCTTCTAGATGCTTCTTCTAGCTTATATCTCTCTATATATTGGATGCCTTGCATTGTAGAATGCATAATTCTTTTGCAGGTAATGACGTGCTACTGAATTCACTCTAGAATAGGTTTTTGTTTTGAAACACTTGTTGAATCAGCTTTGTACTTGGAGCTGCATCGTATTCACTATTTGATATAATATATAAGTATTGTGTTTTTGGAGGGTGGGGTTTTTGACCCAAAATGGTTTTCCCCGCGTATATCTAGTGTTATTTTTTCATGTGTACTTGTTGTTCTATCTTCTTTCTCTCTATGTGTTTCTATTTTTGTAATTGTATAAGGTGTTAGAAGAAAAAAATTTAACTCTCCCCTACTTGGATTAGTGTAGAAAGTTGTTTTTGCTTACCCGACTTCCTTTAAGTTGGTATTAGAGCCTAGCCAGCCTTGATTCCTTTGTTGGGTTAGAAGTGTTTTTTGAGTTGATCTTTGTTTTAGTGGGATTTTTGAAAAAGTGCATTTCATGACCTTGTTGTAGGAAAAGATGGCAAGAACATTTGGGAGGATTGAGATGGAAAATTTTAACAATTGTAACTTTGAGTTATGGAAGCTCAAGATGGAAGATATGCTTGTAGATTGTGATTTATGGCTTGTTGTTTCTAGAACCAGACCAACGGGCATGAAGCAAGAAAACTGGGATCTCATGGATCAGAAAGCCAAGGGTCTTATTAGACTCTACTTGGATGATTTTGTTCTCCTAGATTTTCATGAAGAGAAGACTTATGCTTCTTTGTGGAAGAAATTTGGAGACATTTATCAAGCTAAATCCTTGGTAAACAAGTTATTCCTAAGAAAGAAGATGTATTCTCTAAAGATGGAAGATGGAGGATCCATGGTAGACCACCTGAATGCTTTTAACATGTTGATTGCTAAACTGGGTTCCATTGGAGACAAGATTGATGAAAAAGGCCATTGCATGCTCCTATTGTGTTCTTTGTCAGACTCATGGGATCACCTAGTGATGGTTATTAGAAGCACAACAAACCACTTTCAAGATGGATGAGGTGGTTGCTTCGTTGTTATCTGAAGAGATGCAAAGAAATTTTTCTGAGGTGGACAAGGAGGCCCTTGTTGTTTGTGGTAGACCAAAGGAGAAAGGAAAGAAGAAAGAAAAGAAATCTAAGTCAAAGTCTCTAGGGAGATCTAAGTCTCCTAGTAAGAAGTCCAAGGAAAAATGTTGGAACTATGGTAAAACCAATCATTTTCAGAAAGACTGCAAGGAGGAGAAGAAGAAAAATAATTCTTTCCCCAATTTTGAATTTGATAAATCTTCTCAAGATGAATTAGAAGCATTTGTTGCAGCCTTGGCAACCCATGCATCGGAAGATGTGTGGTTGATAGATTCAGGTTCTTCCTTGTACATGATCTCTCATAGAGTTTGGTTTTCAAAGTATGAGTATGATGGTGGGAAGGTGTACCTAGGTGATGACTCTCACCTAAATATCATTAGTTGTGGAAGATCCAAAATCATATTTCCTAATGGAAGAGTGAAGGGGATTGGTGGTTTCTTGCATATTCCTGGGTCTAGCATGAAACTTTCTTTTTGTGAGTAAATTGAATGATTTGGGAGTGCAAGTTGTTTTCTCTGGTGGAGGATGCAAGATGACAAGAGGATCTATGGTGTTGGCTAAGGGTGTTTGATTTGGAACTTTGTACAAGCTAGATCCATGCATAGTACAATGCAATAGTTCTTTTGATGTACCAAAGAAGAGACCTTTGGATTCTTCATCTGATGGTCATGCATTTTGGGAACCTAAGGGTGCTCATTCCATGGAAATGAAGCTTCATCTAGAGAATACATTTTTATGGCACCAATGACTTGGTCACATTGGTGAAATGGGTATTAGAACACTAAAAATAAGAGCCTTTTTGAAGGCCTTGATAATTATAATCTCGAGTTTGACTTTTGCGAACATTGTGTTTATGGAAAACAGCATCATGTTTCTTTTTACTCTAGTTCTCACAGGTCTTTTGGTGTTTTGGACTATGTTCATTTAGATGTGATTGGTCTTGTGAATGTTCATTATTAAAATATGTATATTTTGTTTCTTTCATAGATGGTTATAGTATAAGGACATTTGTTTATTTTCTCAGAAGTAAAGTTGAAGTTTTTAGTCGGTTTAAGGAGTTTAAAGCCCTGGTAGAAAATTAGACTAAGAAAAAGATTTAGTGTTTGAGGACTAACAATGATGGTGATTTTTGTTCTGTAGAGTTTGACAAGTTATGTAAAGAGAATGGGATTGAGAGACATAAGACAACCTCATACACTCCACAACAAAATGGAGTTGCATAGAAGATGAACAAGGCATTGATGGAGAGGGCTAGGAGTATGTTGAGTGGTAATAGCCTAGAGTAGAATTTTTGGGCTGAAGCAGTAGCCACTGTATGTTATTTGATCAATAGATCTCCTACATCAACGCTTGTTGGAAAGACACCCATGGAGTTGTGGTTTGGTAAAAATCCTTCAATGAGACATCTCAGAGTATTTGGTTGTGAATCTTATGCTCATGTTCTGATTGAGAAGAGGTCAAAGTTGGAGAAAAAAGTAGTTAAGTGTATCTTTATTAGTTATGGTATCAATGTGAAGGGGTACAAGCTTTGGGATCTAGAGGCTTAGAACGTTCTCTATAGAAAAAGTATAATCTTCAGAGAGATGAAACCTTCCACTGTTGAGCTACAACCAAAGAAAGAGGAGAAACAGAAGGAGGTAGTTCAGGTTCCACCTACTCCAACGAAAGATGAACTACGTACTCCTATTAGACCTGATGATGAGTAAAGCTCAAGAAAATCTGAAAGTTATAAGGAAGAAGAAGAACCTCAACCTCAACCTTTGAGGAGGTCTACATGAGTTAGGAAACAACCAGAAAGGTCTGGTTATTCATTATTGGATTCCAATTGCATTTTTTCTTTGATTGCTAACATTGATGAGCTTAGGACTGTTAGAGAGGCTTTAGGTATGAGTAATGTAGATTCCTAGATAAAATCCATTGATGAGGAGATGGTTGTAATAAAGAAAAACAAGACTTGAGATCTGGTACCTTTTCCTATTGGACACAAACCTATTGGTTGTAAATGGGTGCTCAAGAAAAAGTGTGGCCCTGATGGCAGTATTGAGAAGCATAAGGCATGGTTGGTCACTAAGGGCTTTTCACAGGTGGAGGGAATTGATTATGGTGAGATATTCTCTCTTGTTCTAAAATTGACATCTATTTGGTTCATGTTATCACTTGCACCAGTGTATGATTTAGAAGTGGAACAAATGGATGTGAAGACAACATTCCTTCATGTGACTTGGAGGAAGATATTTACAAGTCACAGCCAGAGCACTTCCTTGAAAAAGGTACACAAAATTTGGTTTACAAACTAAAGAAGTCTATATGGTTTGAAACAATCTCCTAGAATGTGTACCAAAATTTTGATACCTATGTGTTGTCATTGGGAATTTTGAGATCTAAATCTGACCATTGTGTGTATTATAAATTTGATAATGGTTGTATTCTCATTATTGTTTTATACATAGATGATATGTTGTTTATTGGGAATGATAAAGTATGATTTTAGATTTGAATTTTTAGGTGTCAACACAGTTTGAGATGAAAGACCTAGGTGCAGCGAGGTGCATTCTGGGGATGGAGATCATGAGAAACAGAGCTAACAAAAAGATTTGGTTAAGCTAGAGCAAGTATGTGAACTTAATGTTGGAGAGATTCAGCATGGCAGATTGCAGACAGTTAATGGTTCCTGTGATGTAGGGGACGAAGCTTTCTATTAATAATTGTCCAAAATCTCCTATTACGATGGAGGACATGACTAGAGTACCATATGTAAGTGTTGTTGGTTGTTTAATGTATGTTATGGTGTGTATGAAACCAAACATTTCCCAAATAGTGGGAGTCCTTAGTCATTTTATGGCTAATCTTGGACAAATACATTAGGATGCAGTTAAGAGAGTGTTCAGATATTTACAAGACACTTCCGAGTATGCCTTGTGTTTTCATGGTCATCCTATTGGACCTCAGCATTCTGTGATTATTCATGGATATGTGGATTATGATTAGGCAGGTGACATTAATAGTAGAAGATCCACCAGTGGTTACATGTTTATGATGTTTGGTAGTGTTATTAGTTGGATGAGTAAGCGATATTCTATAGTTACTTTATCCATGACAGAAGCAGAGTACATGGTAGCCACTCATGTTTGTAAGGAAGCCATTCGGCTTAAGATATTGTGTTATGATATTGGCTTAGATGCAGGATAGACTACTATTTGTTGCGACACTCAGAGTGCCATTTGTTTAGAAAATAATTCTACCTTCCATTACAGAACAAAGCACATCGATGTTTAGTATCATTTTGTTCGTGATATGGTAGAAAATGGCAAGGTGAATTTGGAGAAGGTTGACACTTTGGTGAATAATGCGGATGCGAAAAAAACCCGGTGAAGCGAAGAATTTCAAATGGTGTTCCAATTCCATGGGCCTTGGGGCCCTAGCGAGACAATTTCATATAACTCTTGAAAGTATTCAACAAGTGAGAATTTGGGGTAAAGGTTTAAAAGTTAGAGTTAGGGTTAAAGTTAGAATTAGTGTTAATGTTAAGGTTGGGAGGTTATAGTTAGAGTTATAATTAGAGTTAAGAATGGGAATATAATTAGTGTTAGGTTAGAGTTAGAATTAGTGTTATTTTTAGTGTTAGGTTTTAAGGTTAAGTTACAATTAAATTGAGTGTTAGTTTTAGAAATAGGGTTAGAGTTAAAGTTTAAATTAGGATTAGGATTTGTGTTAGAATTAGTGTTAATGTTAGGGTCAAGGATTGAGTTAGAGTTACAATTATAGTTAATGTTAAGGTTAGAATTAGTGGTAGGGTTAGAGTTAGAGTTAGAGTTAGAGTTAGAATTAGTATTAGGGTTAGGGTTAGGGTTAGGGTTAAAGTTAGGTTTACAATTAGGGTTAGGCTTAAGGTTACAATTATAATTAGTGTTAGTTAAAGAAATAGGGTTAGGTTTATGATTAGTTTCCTGATAAGATTTGCAACTTGAAAAAAAAGGGTTAGAAAAATAAATCATCCCTTCACAAATGACACCATGATGTATGCCACTATGAGGAGGTCTAAAATTTATCTAGGGGAGTAAATTTTATAGGTTTTTTAATCCAAACCTTTCTTGGTGCTTTTGAAAAGTCAGCTGTTATCGTCTCCAATATTATTTTAAAGAGACCAGATAAGTATTCCACTATATACCGCCATATCGTTCATTTCACATGCTATACCATTTGTTTCATTCTCATTGAACCCTAACCATAACTAAACCTTAATTGAACCCTAATTATAATTGAACCATAATTGAGGCCTAACCCTAAATAAAGGATAACTTTAACACAAACCCTAACTTAATATTAACCTTAAACCTAACCCTAATTGAACTCTACCTCTAAACCTAACATTAACCCTAATTAAACCCTAACTTTAATTGAATCCTTAACACTAACCCTAACCCTTATTGAATCCTATCTCTAACCCTATGCCTAAACCTTACCTAAATGAACCCTAACCCTAATTGAACCCTAATTAAAATCGCTTGGCTATTTGTAACCCTAAATAAAACAACTTCAACACAAACCTTGATTAAATCGCCAACCCTAGCCTAACCTTGACCCAAAGCTAACCTAATTTAATCCCTGCCTCTAACTCTAACATTAGCCACAGTTAAACCCTAACTTCAGTTGGATCGCAACACTAACTCTAAACCTGAATTGAATCCCCAATATCTAAGCCTGTCTGGGCAGCCGCTGGGTGGGTTTCAGTTCTGATTGTGCGGCAGGTTGTGGCCTGATCTGGCCCTGGCTTTATGATGGGTGACCTGTCTTGTGCCAGGATTTGTGGTTGGAGTGTTGGGGTGTTATTTTCAGGCCCAGCCATGATCATGGGCTTGGCGCTGGGTTGAGGCCTGGCCCCAGGAGTTGGACTCTGTGGTTTGAGACCTAGGTAGGCTCTAGGTTGGACCCTAGTCCTGGCTTGGCTTGCCAGCACCCGGCCCTGGTGAGCCCGGCCTAGGCTGGCCCTGGTGGGCCCTGACTCTGAGAGTAGCTTCCCGGCCTGGTTGGACCCCTGGAGTCTGGCCTGGGTCAGTCCCTCCCTTCCGGCCCTTGTTCGGCCATAATTTAAGCTTGGTAATTAAAAGCAAAGGCAGTTGAGACCTGTAATTGGCAGCAGATTGAACCCTAACCTATGCCACCCTGAAAATCATGATTATGTCTCTAACCTAACCCTTGGACCATGAGTGAAGCCTAATCCTGACACAAATATGGTGAACCCTAATCCCTAACCTTAATGGAGCCCCAAGAGCCTAAGTAAGAATTATAAGTCTAACCCTAAGTGCAATCATGGTGTAATGTTATGGCCCAGCTTGATGCAGATGCTGAATTCTAGCATGGATCATGTGTTAAATGTAACTCTGCTTAACTTCAAATGAAGCCCTAACCATGGTGAGACCCTGGCTCATTGAAGCCTAACCCAGGTGGATCTAGTTAGGCCCTAATTATAACAAGATATTAATAACCATAACCCTAAGTGTAACCCCGAACTTTATCCTAGAATTGTAATTGAACCCTAAACCTAATCCTAATTGAACCTTAATTTAGTTGAACCCTAATTCAACTATAACCCTAACCCTAGCCCCAAAATTTGTTGTAGAATCTTAACCCTATCCCAAATTGAAGCCTAACCCTAACCTTAAGTGAACACTAACCCTAACTACATTCTAATACTAAACCCAATTAAACTCTAGTAATGATTAAACACTAACCCTAACCTTAATTGAACCTTAACCCTAACCTTGATTGAACCCTAACCCTTAGCCTTACCCTTATTAAACCCTAACTCAAATTGAACTCTAATAGTAAAACTCTAATTATAATTAGACATTAATAAATATAACCCTAAGTGTAACCCCAAGCTTAATCCTAGAATCATAATTGAATCCTAAACCTAACCCTAATTCTAATCCTAAGCCTAATTTAAATTCTAACCCTAACCCTATTTCAAATTGTAAACCTTACCCTACTCTAATTCTAAGGCTAATTGGAACTATAACCATAACCACATTTCTAACCCTAATCCTAATTCTAAGTGTAATCATAACCCTAACCCTGATTCTAAACCTAATTTTAAATGTAACCCTAGCCTTGTCCTAATTGCAATTCATATTATTTATTTAACCCTAACCTTGATCATAGTTGTAACTTTAATGTACATATTGTTCTATATTTATTCATCTATTAAATTATAAAATTGATATATGTAATTTAATGGTTAAGATTGTTAGTTTATCTATTGATTATTTTGGATTAGATTCATATCGGTCAAACTAATTTAGATCACTCCCATAAGCATGAAAATGATTATTTTTCTTTTCTTATTTCATTTACAATTTTTAGAACTTATCTTCCAAAATAATTGAATTATACACTAAAAATATTGTGTTTGTCTAGAGAGAGAGAGGTATAATACATCAAAACATAATTAAATGACAACAGTGTCTAAACATAAAATTAAAATAGAATTGAAACATTTATGCATCAAAATAGAAATAAATTAGACCTTCAATTTCATTTATAATTTTCAAAATAATTAAATTATACACCGAAATATTGTGTTTGCCTAGAGAGAGAGGGGTATAATACATCAAAACATAATTAAATGACAATAGTGTCTAAATATTATAATACATCAAAACATAATTAAATGACAAGTGTCTACACATAAAATTAAAATAGAATTGAAACATTTATACATCAAAATAGAAATAAATTAGACCTTCAATTCAATTTATAATGTTCAAAATGGTTTGATATTATAGACTTTGAAGAACAATAAAATCCAACAAACGTTTAATCTGATGACTCCTTCAACTAAGATGCGATAGAGAGTACACCTCTTGTATTTTTTTAAACTAAAAGATATTTTAAATTTTAATAAAAAAAATGCTAGCTTTTAAAAATCACTTTCAATCAAATTCAGTTCTAAACTTTATCAACTTTTAAGTCATAATCCAAAAATTTTAACTCAATAACATTTATTATTTTTTATGGAAATCAATCTCCTTTTTCAAATAGATGGTTTTTAAACTGGTTGTACACCAAATATCAAACAATACCCAAGACAATTGATCATAATCATTGGAATAACAAAATAGTCTGTTGCACTCAATTTGTCAAATGTTGGGAAAAATGTTGACATTCGGTGGGAAGGCCCACCACAAATCTTGCTCAGCTGGCTCGTATACAAAGTGTAAACCCTTTGCAAATTCATAGAAAATTATTGTCTTTATAGCTCTGGAACTCTGCAGCTGAGGAATCTCGACTCAGACTATTGTTAGGTAGACTGTCTGGTTCCATTCCGAGCATAGTCCATCAGCTTCAAGGTCTACAACATTTAGATCTCTCCAATAATAACTTGTCTGGAAGCATGCCTTCTTCTGTTGCATATCTAAGAAACCTCAGAAGCTTGCATCTCGATGACAACTATCTCAGTGGCCAACTTCCTACGGCCATATCCTTTACTAGTCAAGACTATAACAATACTTTTCTAAATTGAATTGATATTTTGTTGATTTTATTTCCACCAAATTCGAAATTACAACATATTGCATTTAATTGAGGATATCTATTTCTCGAATATTGCATTTTTCTTTGAGCATGCAAGAGATTTAGAGTCCCATCATTTCTAGCTTATTGATGAAGCCACACAGTTCGCCCGCGCTCGGCACTCTCTCTGCATTTTCATCTACCATGTCATACACTCACTCAACGAATTTCATCCAAATCAGTCATTATTACACTGAGAGGCATCTACAGTGGCATCCAAAAATCTGTGTAAAGTTTTTGAAGCTGCATTTAAAATGAGAAGTAGGTGGAAGTCATGTGCAACTACAGTAGATTTGATGAAACAAAAAAACAAATAAATAATAAAAATAATTCAAATATTTACATAAACTAAAAGAACAAATAAATAAATAAATAATATTTTTGATTGCAAAGAGAAATCAAAGATTTGATCACAAAGAAAAATCAATCAAAAAAGAAAATTAGAGAATGATAATTCTCAGCGTATTTTATATATATTAAAATATAATATATGTATGCTAGTTTTAAGAACTGTTGAAGCGATTCGATTGATCTTCAATTATACAATAAACAGGCCTGCAAAACTATAAGGAAAGTAATGGGCGAAATGAAAAGGAATTGCTAGTGACTTAGAATATGAATATAGACTTGAAATAGGTTTCAGCCCATATATCATCTTTTGGCATGTAATATAATATTTATGAGGAAAGAAAACTCCTTGAAATCTATAAGGCATTTGTCAAACAGTTCAAGTGTGTTGTCCATGCGTTCACTCTTGCATACCAACTTAGTTACAACTGCAACATCTGATAAAAAACTGGATGCTAAGATAATTTTAAAAAGATTAAATTTTAATATAAAAATATGTAAAATAAGACAAATAAAGGTTAGATTATAAGCTAAACTTAGTGCAAAAGTGAAGAACCCAATGCGAATTTCTCCATTACAGTGGTAAGCACTGGTTACAAAAATAATAATTCAAGTAGAGTTGGCCTGCTGATGCTGACAATTGCAGTTGAAGGAGCAATCAAGGAAGAAGCTTTGGAGTTATCAACACCTTCATTCCACCACAACCATAATACCACGTATTTGGATTCACTAACAAATTTCAATTTGAAAACCAAACAGTGGAGAGTAGGTCAATCACTCTTGATGTGTCTGAATGGTTGGATACGGGCAACAACGCATGGAAAATGATGGCAACCAAAATAGTAGGAATGCAGTCGGTGACAGGCCTTGTCATTCTCTATTCAGCACAACCAATTTCATTAAAAAAATTGTGCTCTAATCTGATGCCTGGATAGTTGAGGCCAGCAGCATATGGCTCAACGATCTGCCCATCTTCATCTTGCAGCAAAAGACTCATCCCCCCATGCAAGCAACAACTTCCCTATTGCCCAATGTGGCTGCATGTTTGCCACTCTCCAACCCTGCCCCTGCACCTCACATCTTCATCAGTCACAAACTCATGAACAACCCCATTGCATTTGAGCCGCATCCAACGCAGGTACATC
>VDFB02048913.1:0-30218 GCA_007258455.2 Sequoia sempervirens
ATAGAGAAATTATCTCTTCCTCTAGTGCTATTCTCTTCCTGGTTGAAGTTCCAATAATTTTGTGTGATTACAAAGAGCTAGGGCTTAAGCACTACAACTAGGGTTTTATAGGATTCCTTCTAGAAAAAGGATCTAAGAAAAAAATGGTAGCACATACCCCTTACAAACAACTATTCCTTGACTCTAAACTAATAACAATCCCTTTTACACCATAAATTATGCTTGAATTTAGGTAGATGAGGTCAAATTACTTACTTTCATGAGCATTACAGTAAACCCTAATTTTGCACCTAAAATGCTTCATTTGATCCAAAAAAATTGAATAGCTTTCTTGATTGCCTTAGCACTTGTGTGTATGTGCAAGATCATGATGGGCCAAAAAGTGGCAATATGATGGGTATTTGTAGGGTATGTGACTTTTTTACCCAAAATTAATGAAATGAAAAGGGTTTTTTTAAAGGGAGATTCTTAGCTTTCCACCAATATAAATTATGCTTTAATTTGAATTTAATAAATAATTATTGTTATTCATTTTCTATTTGGTGTGATGAAGAGTCGTTGATAGGCTAATTGAAAAACATCTAGCTTTCAAACAATATCACATTTTTGAATCAAAACATGCATCATTCTATGCTTTGTATACTATAGGATTAAAAAATAAAATTGAATTTCATGAAGTTTTGACCAAGTTAGGGTGGTCAGACATCACAGTTTTATAGTTTTTCAAGGTTGCAATAAAAATTCATAATTAATTATTTTCTTGGAAAAAAATTACAAAAAATATGCATCACATCGGACATGAGTCCTTTATATGTTTAAAATGTATAAAATATTATAATTTTATTATGGTTAGGGTGGTCAAAAAGACACCTACTTATTTTTTTCCTGAAATTTAAATGCTACTACATTGAAATTTCAAATTTTCACCGAATAGATTTTTTTTTAAATAAACCTAGTAGTTTAGAAACTACATTCAATTTTCTACATATTCTATTCTTACATATTTTTGAAACAATATAGATAACTTATTCAAATTTTTATGTCAAGTTGCCTAACTCTATTTTTTTATTTTTTTGCCACTTAAGGGCCTATTTTTACCATGATGATCCTGCACATACCCTTGTGAGGAATGAATTTGGACAAGTATTTTATCCTTAGTGTCATGAATTGAATAGATAACAGTCTCATACACCATTATACCTTTGCATGCTTGAATGCATGACTAGTGAGATTTGCTTTCCAAGTTTGATGTGGGTTGTCGATCTTCATATCAAGGGCCACCATGCAAGTTAGAAATTTCTTGTGAAAAGTGACAAACTTCCTTTGTCATTGTGTGGAAAATTCTCATTTTTCTTACTCACAAAGTGAGGAAATGACAAAAATTTGCATCTGCTAACAGAAGAACTCACCGTAAATTCCCAAGATGCTGGTACTTGTCATTTCACAACTTCTATAGATCCAAAGGTCAGTTCCACCACAAACTTGTGAAGGCTTGGTCTCTTATGATATAATTTAACACAAGATAAATTAACAACTTAATGTTAATAGGGAAAATGAGGACCAACACGAGATGAGAAAAAGAGGATCATTAGCATGAAAATGAAACATTTGGCAAACAAAATTATCCCTTTGAATATTTGGATCATGTGTGTGACAATTTTGGGGTATCATGGAGCATAGAAGATGAAAAATCCAAGCCTTAGTGAACTAAAAGGATAGTGTGATATCATGACACATGTCTACACTGCTCTAGTAGATACAAAACTATTATGGAGGAAAGTAATTAATTCATAACAAGGTATTAGGAAGGCACTTCATAGAAAAAGGGGATGTGGGACACACAACACTGATGCCCATAAGTTATAACTTAAATACCTATCAAAAAAATGAATGAGGTCAATGAAAATAGAAAATAATTCTAGAACTTTATGATAATAGGGTTTTAGAAAGCTCTAGGTTGTAAACCTAACAACCCTATTATAACTAGTTGAGTACTACCAAGCTCTTTCCAACCTTTTGAACTACATAAGACCATGGAAAAATTTTAAGCTCCACCAAAACCATTCAAACATTAAACTTTCAATCACTAATGCATATTCAACTATAGTAAGGAAAGAAAATATGAAACATTCACAACATCACATAACATATGAACACCAGGATTTTTACATGGAAAACCTAAAATGGGAAAAACCACAATGAGGGTTAGCTAATTGGTTATAGTATAGTTATAGGAATGCTCATTGCCAGCGAAGTCACCATCCAAAAAAATAAATATAGAAGAAAGATAGTGGCTAACTACATATTTTGAACTGTTACAATTGCATCTTATTTTTGCATGAATTACAGTTCCACTAAAGCACAATAGTAATCATTATCTGATTTTGATTCAACACTCTACCTCACTCATCATTTGAACATACCTGATCTTAAAATTAACATTCACAAATTATCTTTGTACTGCTCTAATTAAAATCACAATATTTCATCACATAATACATACCATACACCAAAAATATTGAAAACAATCCAACATATATATCCCCATCAAGTATAGCATCAATTAAGTCAACCCAATTAGATGTGACACCTAAAATGTAACTTTTTGGATCCAAAAATTATCATCCACACAATGTGACACAATTCAAAACTCTAAACACCTTCAGTTAGGTTGGCATGGACATAGAATAGATCCCACATAAGATATCAACATGTATTCATCATTCATATAACATCAAATGTGTTAGGTCGGCTCCCCATAAGACCTAAATTCAAAAACCTTTAGTTGTGTATACACATCCCAAAATGTGGTCCTCAAAACTCAGTTCCATCTATAATCCATGCTCAGCTAACATCTAGAAACCTATCCTCAAAACTACAATGCCAAAAAAACATCCATAGAGAAGTGTGGATTCTCCCACACACACACTCTACAAAAAATTGATTGCAATATGCTAGGAAAAATTTTGTTATTCATATCTCTCAATCCACTTGTCCAAAAATAATGAAATATTGGAACTAGATAGATATAAGGTCTTCCAAAATAATTTTAGAGGTGCAGAGTGATATCTTCTTTTGCAAAGTGGTGTGGACCCAAAAAATCATGCACTGCAATATTATACTTGTAGTATTGACATAGTCAAAATTCTATGTAGCTAATCTTTTTAGACCAAATCAACTTGCACAAATGTCTTCCTTAAAATCTCAAAAAACCTATTATGATTAATCAAAATGATCCACAACAATGTTGACATCATTGACAACAATGCATTGCATCATTATGAACCTTTCATGCTCATGTTTCCAATCAACATCATCAATGGAAAACTTCCAAAAATCTCCCAAAAATTCTAACAATATCCCCCTTTATCATTGATGGAAACATACCAAAAAATTCAAAATACTCTCCCCCTTTGACATCAAGGACAAAAGGTATACAATTTGTTCTGAATCATACCAAAACCCCCCCTAAAATATGTAGTCATATATATATAGTTGGAAAATAATGAATTGACTCCCCCTTGAGTCATGTACTAGAGAAAAACCCAAAAAGGTATTAAAATGTTTCGTTATATTGTTTACATATATACAAATAATTTGAATATAAATACATAAAAAAGATAAAGAATGAGTCAACTGAAGATGTTTGACACCAACAAATTCTTCAGATGATCTTCCTAGGCTTTCCTTCCATCTTACCATTCACGCTTAGCCTCCACAAGCAACATTTTATATGTTTCAAATTCTATTAAAATTTCTTATCCTTATTTTGAAGTAGTAGGTATTGGACTCATCTTGTTTTATTTATCATAACTAAGAAGAGGTTTTGAAATAAGTAAAAATTTGGGATTGACCAGATCCCTTTCCTCTCCAAATTGCAAGATGATATGTTCTTTTTGTAACTACAGTTGGAAGAATTTTTGATGTAGATCTTCAATTGTGTTGCTTGTTATTCTGGTGAGGTCAATATCCATTTCATATGCATTAGAGGCAACATTGATATAGGATTCAATAGAGTCCATATCATTCTTTATGCTCTATGTGGCTCTGGCCCACTTCATGCCATACTAGTACAAAGCCTTTGCCTCATCTATACATGCTTCCATATCCTTTAACAACTTTGAAAATTTCTTGTGTGTGATAGAACATTTCTTAGTTATTTCTAGTATTCTCTTATCATTTATTATTTTCTCCATTACTTTCTCAGCTTCTTCCTTCAATTTAGATGCATAAGTCTTAAAGGAATCAATCAACAATTTGAAGTTTTCTATACCAAATAGTGTGTTGTCAACATTTGATCTAGGTATGATCTCTTGGAATGCTTTGACATCTCCTTCCATAAGTTATCTGATCATCTGATGTGTTTCAATTATTTCTTTTCTGGAATATGTATGAAACATGTCTCCCAAATGAAACTTGTGGATGGGAGATATCCTCTTCATATCAACATTCCCTTGATTCATTGGCAATTGCAACAATTATGAAGAAAAAAATGGTTGAAAGATATGTTGTACTTAGTAAATTCTTTTGAGAATCTTTGGGGGAGCTGAAAGATTCATTAGCCTGAGACTTTATTGCTTCTACAACCTTTCCCTTATCCTCTATAGTACTAGAATCAACTGGTTTTTCTTTCTTTGCATCTCCAGATGCATCATTATCCCTGTCTTTTTCTTCCTCCATATGCCCTTCTTCTTTCTCTTCATCACCTTTTTATCCATTATCATCTTTCTTTACATTTTGTTCCTCTACAATATTTTCAGTATTGGACGAAGGAGTAGTTTCTTCTTGTGTTAGAGGAGGAGTAATGGTACTCTCCTTTGTAATTTCTTCTTCTGTCATTGCATCCTTATCATCTCCTTTTTTCATTTCCTCAACTTCCAGAGCAGTGTTTTCTTATGCAACATCTACATTTATGTCATTCTCATGTTGAGCATCATCTATATGCACTTCTTCCTCTACATTAGGTTCTAGAGCAGTGGTTTCAACATTTATTCCTTCTTTAACCACTAGAAGCAATGCTAACTTCTATACAATCTCCTCTTCTTTATCATTACTTTCCTTCTAGATTCTCTCATGATCATATTTTTCTTTACCCATAAGGGTAATGTAACCAAAGATTTTGGCAACCCGAAATGCTTGTGACCCTTCTAGGGTTTTTCACCTAGAAGGGTAAAGATTTGTGGCCAAAATACAATGTTACATTCAAATATTGATGTGATGTGGGTGCAATATGCTTAGATGAAATGAAGTAAATGTAGAAAACTAATGAAATAGATTAATTATTGAATGTAAACTAGGAAATCCAAAGATCTGGAAAACATAGTGTTGTATGCAAACATGAACTAGAAACATAAAAAAATGCAAAAAAATTGAATGAAACTAAATAGGGTGCACCTGGAAACTAAAAGAAGATCTAGGAAAGTTTGGGAATGCTGCAAAATTCAATGTTGATACCCACTAGGACTCATTTGCCATAAATAGTGAATCAGTCATGTTTCTAGTATAATCTATTAGAATAGGTTTCAGAATGCTGGGAACTCATAAATTTAGAAAACTCCTTTTCCATCTTGGTAGTGGGACTCATCACCAGAAATGGTGAATCATTCCACCTATAAAAATCTACAAAGTCAAAGGTCAACTATGTGGGTCCTGGTTTGTACTTTTCTGCTTGTTAAGTTGCCAAATCCGAATCTACAGAAAATGGGTTGAAAAGGATCTTCAAGCTCCAATTAGGGTTATATTGACTATGATTACTTTGATGACTTATTTAACACTTTTCAATACCTTTCTCCTTGAAAAATTTTCATACAAGACCTGGAAACACACATGCAAAGAGGGGGCAAATGATTAAGGGTTAGAGTATAGGGGTTTTCCTTGGCCAAACCCCACTTTGGTAATCAAACCTTTGATAATGAAATGAAATAAGAAAGGAATAATGAGAAAATAACATGAAAATGTCATAAAATCGCCAAACCCTTGTTGTTGAAGTCTGAAGATATGTTAATGGCTGCTCCAAGGTGCTTGATAATTGCTTGATTGAGTAATGAAAATGCTAGAAGGCTTGAATGTTAAGATGAATGAATAAACTATGTTGATTGGTTGGTTGAAATGAATAGAAAATCATGAATTTATACATAATTATGCCCTAATTTTTTGAAAATACATCACAAGCTAACCTTAGGTCTTTAGGAATAAAAACCTACCAGTAATTTGAATTTATTTTTATTTTTGTACCAAGGGGGACTCATTTGCCACCCTAGTCGAATGGGTCCCACTCAAGGAATATGAGTGGGTGTTGGGAATTAAGTTGTCTTTAATGATTTTTTTCATGTTTTTACTAAAAAATACACTTAATTAAGGAATGTAAGTTCATAAAGTGGCCAAATAAAGCATAAGCAAGGTGTATTTGGTGATGAAAATTTTATAAAAGCATGAAATTTTTTTACAAGACTTTACAACACTTTAGAATAAGACTTGGTAAGTAATAAATTTGGGTTATTTAGGTGAATTATAATAAGAAGAGTCTAGAAAAGTGTGAAAATTTCTTACAATGCTTCACAACACCTTTAGAGGACATCATAAAGTCTTAGTGATTCATAAAGATTCAAGACCTAATGTGAATTTGTGGGCCACATTGCAACATTAAATCAAGGAAAAATCAAGCCAAATAAGCATGAGGAGGGACAAAAAAGGAAAAAGTCAAAGAGTTACTTTTCCATGTCCATATTTAATAACCCTTTGTTTTCCTCATCTCCTCACTAAATATAGTATCCAATGTGGCTTTTGTTGGAAGAATGGCTAGGTTATCTATATGTTGTCATTGATATCGCCATGTTGGTAGTTTGGTCTAGTACTCTAAACTACTGTGCATGACTAAATTATCTTCTCCAAAGGATGATCTGGTATTTTTGATGCCCCTTTGGTATTCTAGTCCGTATTTCTCCATAGTTGACAATATCTAATTGTGATTTTGGGAAATTACTTATGGATGTTAAAGGCATGCATGATTAGGCTATTTCATGTTTTTGTGCTCGTACAATGAGTTAACCCTCACCGTGGTTTTCCATTATTGGGTTTTCCACATAAAAAATTGTTGCTCATTGTGTTGATTTACTTTATGTTATTTGTGTTTCATTCTCATATTTAATAACAAAATAGTGTGGTTGAAGATTTGATAAGTGATAAAGTTTTCAAGTTTAAATTTGTGTGACAACTAATTCACCCCTCCTCTCAATTGTCATGCACCTATTCAACAACTTTGTCATCCTTAGATAATGGAGTACTCACTCTCTCCAAAGACTCTTCTTTTAACCTATCATGCTCTTTTACAACTTCTCTTCTCTTCAATAAAATGTTGGAAAAATCTTCAAGTACATGCTTCTTTATTTTTTGCATGTCCACCTCAAGGACAACTATGTACTTGACGATGGCTTCAATAATAGTAGCCTTGTCTATTTCATTTGCATCCTTATATGGGGTTGACATCTCACCCAACATTTCATTTTTAAAAATACTATTAAAGAATTCCTCCAACTTTATGGGGAAATGAGGCTTTACTAGTTCCTTTTTCTTTTTTTCATTACCTTTGACTAGAGTCTTCTTTATTTATCTATCTTTCTTCTCTAGAGAGGTCTTCTTGGCTTCATTCTTCCTTTCTCTCATATGTATCTGAAATGCCTCTTTTTCCTTTACTATCTCATCTTCACTCTTAGTATCAATGATATCATATATTTTCCTTTTTGTACTAGTTTCACCTTGTGAAGCATCACTCCTTATTTATTGAACCAGTGGGAGTACATCTTCCAATTGATTCTTCTTCTTATTCTGCAACATTTTTTCCAACACCCTTCTCTCTCATATCCTTTTTTTAACTCTTCTCTTGGCTAAGGAAATAGGTGGTGCAATGGTGGCAATTTTCTTCTTCTCTTCCCTTGTAGCTTGTGCAACTAGAAGGGATTTCTCCCTTACCAAAGGAATAGAAGTTGTCTTCATTTTTGTTCTAGTAGAAAGCAAAGCCTTGGAGGACATTTGGATAGAGGGAGGTGTGGTAGCTATCCTATGAGTTCTTCTTGCACTCTCAAATGCTTCTTCAACACTCAAGCATGCTCTAGTTCTTGGGCTTGCATATTGTACACGCTCCTTTGAAATATGCAATTCTTATGCATGCACATCCACCATCTTATTAGCATTATTCTTGATGATAGTTTTTTTTTGTTTCACGTGTAATTCCATAGAATTTTCTTCATATGTCCCATACCTATGTTTTGTGGTGTCTTTGGAGCTCTTCAACAAGATGTCAACATAACCATTAAGATTCGTTTATGTCACCTCATAATCCAATTCAGTAACCCAAACACTTCTTGTTTGCACTATCTCCATAATGAATTGGTCTATAAATACAAGAAATGTGATATCATTTTTTATCTCTCCACAATTATCCTTGGAATTCTCTATCTCTCATGAATTATGTTGTAGAATAGTGCAAAGAAAGAAAAAAGGGCATCATCTTGTGCTTTGAAATATCCAATACTCCTCATATGATATACAATTTGATGTGAAATACACCTTCCACTTGTCTAGTTTACCTTTCCAATTATGGGAAGCCCCTTCAAGAAATAGAAGAGTAAGCACATAACCAAGGTGCCATAGTTAAACATATATTTCTTTTCTTTAGTATTCTTTACATTATCCATAAATTGTTTCCTAAGCAACTCACAAAGGTCATAATATGCACCATTATCTACCATATCATGTGCCACATTTATTGTGGTGGAAGGTATAGAATTGTCTTTATTTGTATAATAGATTTTTTAACCAATAACCATTGCAATATATCAAACAACTGGGTTTCTAATGGGACTAACAACAAGAGATCTCTTAACATAAGTAGCGCCAATTTTCTCCATAACGACTTCATTTTTTATGGATTTCAACGTGGAAAATGGTCCAATGGAGCATAGCACGGTGACCTCCCTTATCACTTCCTTTGTTACCATATTTGGAATATCGGTCTAGATGAATTGATCATGAAATCTTCTTAAATCCATTCTAATCCACTTGATATCATAAAATAAAATAGGGAACCATTGCCACACATCCATTTTCTTATCAACTAGATTTTAATATTTTGTCTTTAGGGTGAATTTCTCTCCTATTAAATATTTTCCCATATATCACTTAACTTAGTGGGAGAATTCTCTTCCATTTTTCCATGAATATAATCCCTAATATATTTAGTTGGTAAAACCCCATATGGAATATATGAGAATGCACCTAATGGGTCATCATCTATGGATTTTGTTGGATACCTTTTGAATTTTGGTTGTGGTTTTTCTATAAACTCTATAACCCTTGGTTTTTCCATCTCAATATAGATTGAAACTGATTTCAAAACAATATTTCTAAAAATTAGGCCACACAAGATTCACAAAATACCTTTTTACTTTGTTCACTGCACTAGGGTTTTGATGCTCTAAAACTCAAATCACCTTATGCAGTTTGAATTATCTTCTCTCTTCTCTTATCCTTTTTGAATACCTTTCTTAAATGAATTTTCCATAGTAAATTTTCTTATAACCCTTTGATCTACCCAAATTTTTCATTAAATTCTCCAAATAATAAAGTTGGAAACCCCTTTTTCTATATACACAGACAACTTTTGGAGTTTCACCAACTTTTGAAACATCATATTTTCTTCCACAATATTCACCAATAGATCAAGCATGTTTATCTACATCACATATCATTGTGTTGTGGCATCAACACTTCTTTTTTGGTGGGGGATAAAATATATTCATCAAAGCTCCCCTAGGTCATAGCTCTTGGCTTAAGTTTTTGGAGAAACCATATTTATCAAAGGATGGTATAGTTTCTCCCTTATTTTATCTCTCTTCCTTCTTTCTCCAAATATTTTCTATTTCCTTATTTACTTCAACTATATCAACCATTTTAACTAGTTCATTCCTTTTTACTAGAGTATCTTTCCTAGTATTTATGCTTCCACAGAATTTTACAATATGTCTACATATACTACAATTGTGACATGTGACATTATTTTGAGTAGTATTCCTTCCATTCACTCTAGATCTATATTTATTAGCTTTGTGTTCAAATCCATAATATGTATAATAGTAACCATTGAAGGATTGAATCATTCTACCATTGTTATATTCATTCATCATTTGACTTTTGCATTCATTAGCTCTATGACCAAATATTTTGCATGTAAAACATTGACCAATAGAGGATGAGACACTCCTACATTCCATTGATTTATGTCCAAATTTATGGAAAGAGTAGCAAAAACCATTGAAAGATGGGTACCTTTGAGCATTTGGTTATCTGACCAAAGGTCTTCTAGCTTAATTTTTTTGATTTTGAATCTTTCCATTTTTCTTCTTATCTTCACTCTTCTTTGGTTCATTGATCTTCTTTTTTGAATTAGGTTTCTAATCTTCTTTTGAGATTTCACATTTTTAAAATCCTATGCCAACTTTTATTTTAGAGACTTTCTTTCTTGCAATCATCTCATCAAACTTTGTAGCACTCATTTTGAATTTATCTCCATAACTTCTTGTTTTCTCCATATCTGATCTTAGATTTACCACTTCTTGTTCAAGCCTTATGCATTCATCATATTTGATTTTCACTATTGTGTTTAGATACTCCTCAACTCTTTTCTTTTTCTTCAAATTGGACTTTTAGTCCAATGATGTTTTCATTTGCTTGTTTCAACTATTCACTGACTTCCTTATGCCTTTCTCTAAAATTCTTGATTTTCTCTCTATATTTTATGATACATTCACTTGCTTCTTTAATATTTTCTTTTATATATATTTTCTCACCTTTATTTCTTTCCATATCTTCAAGAACAACTTTGAGTTATCCATCTTTGTCAATAATGCAATCTTCTTCTATAAATCCAACAATAGGAGTCTCTTCCAAAGGAATAGGAAACTTTCTATCAACCATGTGTTCAATCTCCAAGACCTTCCCAAAGTGGTTAAGCTCCTTCTAGTGAACCAAGCTCAAATACCAATTCTTGAACACCCATTATACTAGGAGGGGGTGTTTGAATTAGTATTCTCTTCAACCATAGAAACATTAAACATCCAATCACTAATGCATATTCAAGTGCAGTAAGGAAAGAAAGAATGAAACATTCACAATATCACATAACACATGAACACCAAGATTTTTAGGTGGGAAACACAATACAGGAAAAGCTATGGTGAGGGTTTTCTCACAATATATTATAATTGGATATAGTATATTTACATAAATTTTCACTGCATGTGGACTCACTACCAATAGAAAAAAGATAAAAGAGAGATAGTGTCTCAAATCCTATTTTTGAACTATTACAATTTAATCTTATGTATGCATGAATTATTGTTCCATTCAAGCATAATAACAATCTTTCTCCAATTCGGATTCAATAGTCTACCTCGTTCTTTATTCTCATAATTCTAATCTTTAACTTGACATTCGTAACATAGTTGTGCACTTCTTTGATCGAAATCACATCATCTCATCACATACTAAATACCATACATCAAAATATCAAAAACAATCCAACATATATATCTGCATCAAGTATAGAATCAATTAGGTCAACCTAATTAGCTATAACACCCAAAATGTAACTTGTTGGCTCCAAAAAATATCATCCACACAATGTGCCAGAATTCAAAACTCAAAATAGCTTAACTTAGGTCGAAATGGACATCAAATATATCCCACATAAAACAACAACACTTATTCATCCTTCACATAACATCAAACATGTTAGGTCAGCTCCACATAAGACCTAAATTCAAAAAGCTTTAATTGTGTATCCACATCTCAAAATGTGGTCCTCAAAACTTGATTCCATTTGGAATCCATTCTCAACTAGCATTTGGAAACCTATCCTCAAAATCACAAGGCCAAAAACTCATTTGCAGAGAAGTGCGTATTGTCCCCCACAAACACACTATATAGAAAATTGACTATAATATGCTAGGTTGAACTTATTTATTCATATCTCTCAATCCAATTTTCCAAACCTAGTGAAATTTTGGAATTAGATACATATAACATCTTCCAAAATAATTTTAGAATCACAAAGTGATATCTTCATTTCTACAATGGTGCAGGCCTAAAAACTGATGCACTGTAACACTGAACATGCAAAATTGACTGTCAGTAAAATTTCTATGCAATTGATCTTTTTCAAACAAAATCAACTTACACAAATGTCTTCCTTAACATCTCAAAAACGTGTTAGGATTAATAAAAATGATCCACAACAATGTTCAAATCAATGAAAACACTGCAATAATTCTTTTTGAACCTTTCATGCTCATGTTTCCAATCAACATCATTAATGACAAACTTCCAACAATCTCCACAAACTTCCAATAGAATTGTGAATGAACAGTTGGTTCATTTAGTTATTGCTTCACCAATTTTTGTATGTGGTTCCAACCTAAGGATTTTTGGGTCATGTGGAGTTGAAATATGTAAGGATCAGATTTATGGGAGTGATTATAGGTCATGTTGGTCTATTTTGGTGTGATGCATGTTTTGGTTTATTCTACAAGGAATGTGTGTTAATTTCTTAAGCTGATAGGTTATTTGGTGCACCTTTCATCTAATTAGGATTACCTAATTGATGTTTTCGTTGGTTTAAGTATATATATAAGGTTAATTCATTGTGAAAAGGATGAGATGAGTAGATGCAGAGTGTGCATGTGAAATATGATGTAGTGTGAAGTGTGAAAGGTGTAGTGGTGAAGTATGAAGTGTAGTAAGTCAATTTTAAGAGCTTAATTGGAACTGTACCTTCAACATGTTGCAGATACATTATTATTAGTTCATTTCGATAGTGAGCTACCCTTTAATCTATCTTTTTGTATTCTAAGCAGTGATTCCTTGGCAATGAGCCATCGACAGTGAGACATTATTTCTTTCTGGATAGTGAGTGCACCATTATGTAATCTCCATTTTAACTAGTTATAATATATTGTGAGCTAATCCTCATTGTGGGTTTTTCCTCTCTAGGGGTTTTTGCATAAATATGGTGTTCTTTTGTTCTTTTACGTGATGCATGCTTTATTGGTTCCTTTCCATTATTGTAGGTTTAATGTGATGCTTTAAATAGATGTTTAATTTGACAAGATTAATGAATTTCAATCAATATTGATTCATCTCCCCTCTCATTATTATAGGTGTTGAACAAATATAACATTGATTTACACATTAGGTTATTATTTTATTATCACACTATCATCCTACATCATGTTGGTTGGATCATTATTAGTTATCTTGGTCTCACCAAATCTAGAATTGTATCTAAAATTTAGACAAGTTGCTTCTTCTTCTTCAATTTTGAATTATTTACCATCTCTTGTCATACCAAACCATCTATACTTCTACTATCAATTATGACATCACAATAGTTTCTTTGAAATTTATATATGATTTTAAATTTTTTATTTATTTTCATTGAATGTTCTCCCTTGTGATACTCAATAAAATCCCTTCTCATTATTAGTAGCTCTCCATATTTAAGATCATCTGTTTTATAATAGATCCAATATTCCTCTTTCATATAACTCTAGTAGTTATTGTCGGTGTAAATAGTGACTTTATCAAACTTTTTAGCTATCAACTTACCTAAAAGAGTCATATTCACATTTCTTAAGTCTCCATTGAAGGACATCTATAGTTTTGTCTTAGCTCATGTGGTTGAGACACGTGTCTTCACTTGTGGGACTCCCCTTGCATTCACTATTTCCACTCACTAGAAATATTGTCATGTGAGTTAACAAGTGTTCCATCATTGGAGGGGTAGTCAGCCATTGTGTTTGACTTGTCTACCTTCACAACCTTACCTATATATGCAAGGTTTCTATGTAAATTCAAAAGATCTCTTGTATCAAAACTTTTATAATTTCAATTAGAATTATTGTGTGCAATTATTTTGTGGAAGTTTCTTGGTTTTATATTTATGATCTTTAAAATCATAATATGTGTGGACATGGATAAAGTAACCCTTCTACTTTTTCTCATGTTTAGGACCTCCTAGTGGACTTTGGCTTAATTTTTCCTAGATTTAATGTTGAAATTTTTTCAACACATTCACATTAGGTCTTGAACCCTTGCAAATCATTAAAAATTCTAGTAAGTCTTGTAAAGTGTTTTGAAGTGTTGTAACCCACTTTCACACTTTTCTAGGACCCTTTCATTATAATTCACTTGAATAACCCCTTTTTTCCACTTATCAAGTCTTATTTCAAAGTGTTGTAAAGAGTTGTAACAAACTCTCATGATTTTCTATACTTTTCATCACTAATTCAAACCTTTCTTATGTTTAAATGACCCCTTAATACACTTTTCGACCATAATTAAGTGTTTTTTTGAGAATATTCTCATTAAACCTCATTAAATACAATTCAATCCCTGACATGCAATAAAATTTCCCTAGTGGGACCAAGTCGCCACCTAGGGCGACATAGTTCCATTGGGCACAAAAATCAAAATAATTTTAATTTTCTGGTGGCATTTTATTCTCTTAACCACGAGGTCGGCATGTGATGTGTTATTTATGGGAAATATTGGAAAATCAAGTATAAATAAAAGGTTTTTCCTCTCATTTTACACAATTAATTTTCAAGAAAATCATTCATCTCCTTAATCATTCTCAAGCATTCTAAGCACTCTAAGCATTATCAAGCATCCATTGGAGCATCTTGTTGCATATCTTCAGATTTCTACATCAAGGTTTTGGTGATTTTATAACATTGCATGTTATTCATTCATCATTCTCTCTTTATTTCATTTCATTCTAGGGTTCATTACCAAATTGGGGTTTGACCAAGCAAAACCCCTATTCTCTAACCATCAACCCCTTTCCCCTCTTTGCATGTGTATTTGCAAGTCTTGTATGTAGATTTGTCAAAAAGTGGTCAAAAATCCATCAAATTCATTCAATTCAACAAAGCCCTAATTGAATCTTAGAGACCTCTTTCAACCCATTTTCTACAAAATTTGAGCCAGACACCTATCAGGAAGGGAAGTGCATACTGAAAGCTACATATTCCTGGCCCAAATTTCCCAAGATTTTCAAGTGGACGAAGTCACCATATATGGTGAATTAGTCCCACTTCCAGGCCTAAAAAGTGGTTTCTACATTTTTGGATACCCATTTGGCACATTCTTGTTTTGATAGAATTTCCCCAAAACTATACTAAGTCACCCAGCTTGGCATAAGTGTCCCATTAAGCTTTTCCAGTCAAATCTATAGGATTCCAAAGCATCCCTGCATCAAACTTTAGATTCTAGGTGCACCTCTCTAGACTTGTTTAATTATGTCATTGCTTACTTCCATTCTTAGGTGTTTTTCATACATCACTGTGTTTTCAAACAACTTGCATATCTTAGGTTTTGCATTAATAATCATCTTTCTTTTTTAATTTATTGCATTTAGAAAATTACATTTAGGCATATTACATCCATCCTTGCATTGATTTTGAGTGTAGACATTTCCTATTTTGGCCCATCTTTCTCCTTATAGGTGAAAAAACCTAAAAGTGCTACAAAGCCCTTGTGAGCCAAAATCTTTGTTTACAATATGGTATCAGAGCCATGATAGAAAATCTCTTCCCAAAATATTGCTTCTAGTATAGTGTACAGTATAATGCAATTTGATTTTTAGGTAATATTGATCTCCCTTTGGGCAAGATCTCAAATTCTAAATTGGATTAATATGATTCATTTTGTAGAGAACTATACCATGTGATATAATGCAAATTGTTTTAGCTTAAAAGCCAAAGGAAATGAGTCCATTCATTTAGGTTGCACTTATGTGAAATAGTTTTCATTTCTATCATCAGCCTCTCTTGTGATGATATTTGTAAACATCACCTCCATTTCCATAGAAAACTTTGATAAAATGTCTTTAAAAACCTTTATGCAAATCTTTGCACCTCTATCAACTTCTTCATAGCAACTAAATACAATTTGGTATGATCAATTATTACTAGATTATGCTCTAGTATTTCTCTTCCATAAAACACCTCATTGATAGAAGAAGTAATTGGTGGTCCATGATTCAATTCTTTGTAACTCCATGGAATGGATTTGAAATAGTGTGTAGAAGGTTGGAGGATTTGATGGTCATGCAATCAAATTCACATGTTAGTGATTTTAGAAAGGCTTTTTTGTTTATAAAGTTCTCAAGGAATTATTTCAAGTAAAATATTTCATTCACCTTTTATTTTCATGTTAAAGAGTGAGATGACACCATCACTTTCGAGCTCACCATGCATGGTTTGTAATTTTATTCAAAATAAATGCACAATAGAGTGTGTTTTCATACTAAATTTTCTTCCAAACTAGCCTTACAAATTCATAAATATGAAAAATATATTTGACACCAGCTTTTAGATGAACTGATTGATAGTTCAAACCACTCTATTGAGTCTTCTTTACATTAAATTTTGACTTAGTTCCCTTTATCACCAAGCTTTTTGTAGTCATTCACCTTTGCTAAGCTCATACAAGGTATATTTTTTCCTAGAGCTTGATCATTTTTTTTCTTTCACTCAACTTCTCCATCAAATGAGAAGACTTGTATAAGCTCCCATTCCACCACCAACCTTTTCATCTTCATCACACAAATAAGAATGGTTTTGAGGTGTTAAAATGTCTCCCACAAGTTGAATTTCAAAAAAAAAAATTAAATTTCCCTCCCACACATCTACACATGTGTCCATGTGGACTGAGTTTAGGAGAAGAGTTTCTAGGTCCTTACCTCTCCATGGAAACCTCAAATCCTCCACATACCCAAAAACCACACTATGTTGCACATTCCCACATGACCCCTACTTTCTCACAAAAGCAGGAATCCACTTTTGCTGCCATCTCACTCTTGATAGTTTATTCCTAATAGCTCCACTATGCAATTTCTTGTCATGTAATTTTGACGTGTTGATGATGTGTATTCAAGGTGTTTAGGTCTAAAGTTTCAAGGTTGCATGTCTTCTAGAGTTGAAGAAAATTTTGACAAAGTATCAAGCTTTATAATGACAATGTTACTAGTACAAAGTGCATATTGGAGTGCTCCACATTCCACTATCAATAAGTATTATATTATGGGTTAGTCTAGGTTCATTTGGGTCCAAAAAGTGGAGATATGACCCAAAAGTGACTGAAATTTTTTTTTATCTAAATTAGATGAGATATCACTTATTTGGAATTAAATGGATAATTATTATTGATTTTCTACATGCATTCTGACTAAAGTCCTGATTGATAGGTTCATTGAAAATAAACTATAATTCTCAAACAATTTCACATTTCTTGAATCAAAAAGATGAAACACATTCTATTCTTCTCGTACTATGGGATAAAAAAAAGGAAAAAATAATTTTCATAAATTTTTGACCAAGTCATGGTGGTTAGGCAAACAAGTTTTAATATTTTTCAAAATTTCTAATAAAAAAAATTATAACTAAATATTTACTTGCAAAAAATTATTAAAAAAATGTGGCACATCTGGGAATTTGTCCTCTACTTATATTGAAAGTTTCAAAAAAATATATTTATTTTTTCTTGTACTTAGGTTGGTCAAACATACACCTGCTCTTTATTTTTTCCTAAAAAAATAGTTCTACTATATTGAAATTTCAAAATTTCAGCAAATAGATTTACTTTTTTCCAAAAGAGGACTAGTATCTTAAAAACTACATTCAATTTGCTACAATTTTTTTTGATAAAAAGGAAAAATCCTATAGATTATATTAATACTTATAAATAGTTACAACATCTGGTATAATGTAGCTAAACATGACCAACAAAAACCTTTACAACTGCTATCTATCTTCCCTCCCCTATATGCCACTGCAAGTTTATTGTTCTTTAGACTACCCAAAACCCAAAAAGTAAAGCTATAACCATATATGGATTACATTAGCACATATATAAATGAAAAACAATTATTACATTCCCCTATGAGGACCCTGGACTGAGTTTACCCCCTGATCCTCTTGCACTGCAACATTCCTATCAGGTATATTACCTTTCCCTCTTATCACCATGTGATGTGATACCACCTCTCTTAATTATAACCCTTGAGGACAAGTGTGAGATCTTAGGAAATAAATTCCATGAAATTTCTTCATGAATTTGAACATTGTCGCTCTACCTTCTTAAATACTTGTGATGGTTATACCTTCTCTATACAACTCGAGAATAGTAGTTCCCACTGAATGATACTGTTCCATCAATGGGAAAAACTTCAACTTGTCACTGAAATGTTTAAGTCACTTAGATGAGTATGATACCCACCAAGACTAACAACCATCAGAGTATCGATGAGACCCATGATCATGTCTCACCGAACACTCATCATCACACTGATACAAGCATCTCATGAAACACCATTGACCAAGACCATTGCCACATCAGAGAGATAATATATCGCCTTTCACTGATATGAACAAGTCTTGTCGAAGTCCACTTTACTACTCAAATGGTTCATTATGTATCAAAAAATTAGTGAGAACAAATTGACTCTCACCGATATGAGGATTTCATACCAATAAAGTTCACACCAGTCTATGTAGCCCCCTCTGCCAAGTCAGCACCAACTATTGTTCCCCATCTATTAGCTTGGGTCTCACCATAGTCATTGGTCCAACATTGAGACACAATGGAGAGTTCCCCCAAAGTCCTTGAGTCACACTGATATAGGAATTTTGGGACCTACCATTGAGACTTTCGTTAGGGTTCTATCGACAAAACAATGTTCCACCAATGAGATAACAATATTGCTCTATCATTGAGACAAATCATGTGGTTTCGCTAATAGAGCCAGGTCACACCAAACCAAAAGTATATGAGGCTATCAGGGAGACAAATAAGGTCTTGTTGATGTGACTAACACCCACCAATAGAACATAATTTTGGAACTTGATATCATATTGATAAAGATCACATTGGTTAATGTAGCCCCCACTACCAAGTCAACACCAACTACCACTCCCCATTTTTCAATTTAGGTCTCACCATAGTCATCGTTCCATCATTGAGACATGAAGGAGAGTTCCACCGAATTCCCTGAGTCACACTAATATAGGCATATTGGTCTATCGTTGAGATTGCCATTAGGGTTTTGTCGACAAAACAATGTTCCACCAACTAGAGATAGCAATATCACTCTATCATTGAGACAAATTATGTGGTCTCACCGATAGAACTAGGTCACACCAAACCAAAAGTATATCAGGCTATTGGGGAGACAAATAAGAAGGTCCTGCCAACATGACTAACACCCACCGATAGAACATAATTCTAGAACTTTTATAGAGAATGCTCAAGAGTCTTCGATGGAAATATACCTACTACATAGAGAAACATGTTAGCATTAAAACCTTCACTTTTTGTTGATGATAACACCCATGCCTTACAGTCCAACTCTACCCATTCCCTTGTACCATCACCATGTCAATTGTAACCAATTAATAAATGATTGCACACCAAATTTAATTTTGATTTTCAACATGGGTGAACCTTACAAACTTCACTAGGAACATTCTCTGATGAATCATTTTACTTATCCACATTCACAGTTTCTTATGTAGCTATCTCTACTAGTTGTGGGTACATTTGCAATTGACCATCATTATATATTGAGACCTATATACCCTCACAACCCAAGTTATCAAATTCATCCACAAGATTGTTTCCCTCTCAATAGGTATGTAAGATTGTGCATGATTGAAATCTGTCTAACAAGTCCCATACATTTTGCAAACTATAATTAAGATTCCAACTTTGGATCTTTTTTCCTTTGTAAGTATTTATAATAATCAACGATTCCCCTTCCATGTGGATCCTATATATACCCATATTTTAATTCCACCTCTAACCCTATTAGGACAGTTTGTGCATCAACAACATTATTGGTGCCTATTGGTAGTTTATATTAGCATTTTGCAACAACATTTCCTATTGAATCACGTATACATATGCCTACCCCTGAATCTCCTAGATTCCCTCTTGATGTGACATCAAAACTTAATTTTAAGTGACCAAAATGTGGGTGTTTCCTTTTGATTTCTTTTCTATCCTCCTTTTGTTTAATGCTTTTATGAAGACTCCCTAAAAATGGCAGTACGATATTTTTCCAATCTTTCAAGATGAAATTATCCTAGCTTGTGTAGAGTGAAGATATATTATTGTACTTCAGGGCATGTGCATTTACTACCTCTGAAAATGCATTCTCAAGTTTTACTTTGATGAGCTCAAGAGAGGATGATGCTTTTAGAAGGATTCTCAAATTACACTCCCACCACAAGCTCCATATTACTAAAGATGAAATAACCTTCCATATAGATGCAGAAAAGGAAGTTTTACATAACACTAACCAACTCTGAAAGATATCTTAAAGGAAGTTTGTCAAAGGAATCTACAAATTTAATTTACTCTTTACAAACATCTAACATTCCTATGCAAAATTACATTGCACAAGCAAGTGGTCATTTGTTTCCAATTCTACATCACATAATGGACATTTAAAAGGATCCGAAATCTTCAATTTTGTTAGATGATCACTCATTATAATCCTCTTCCTTAGTGTCAACCATGCAAAACTCGCTTTTGGAAGAATTTTGTTATTCCAATAGAAAGTATAAGCTCTTTGTGAAACTAACTATCCCCTTTTCTAGCTTAAAGCTTTGTAACCTTGTTGGACTGAATAAATACCCTCTTTTGATTGAGCCTACAAAATCCTATTAGATCTCCCTAAAAGATACACATTTCTACTTTTCAATACTTCATGAAGAGGAAAAAAATTGAGCTAATGAGAGAGAAGAATTAGAGCTTGTTTTCCAAATCACTTTCCCTGTTAAATCTTGTGTTGACTTGACACAATCTAAAAAGGTTGGCTCCCATTCATTTATTAATACTTCCCTTAATGGCTACAACTTTGGAATGTCCTGTAGAGGAAGCTTACCTTACCAAGAGTCTTCCCAAAATTTTACATTTTGGCCATTATGAATTTCCCAAGTAATATAAGAAGTAATAATGGGTCTACAGTATATCAATAAATTCCATATATCTGATCCTCTTAGGGGGTTTGAAATGGTAATAATTCTTTAAAGGACATAAATTTTCTAAATATTTAGCTTGCATTAGCTTACACCATTTTTCCTCTAGATTTGTGTACATTTGCCAAGCTAATTTAGCCCTGAACATCTTGTTTCTAATTGCAATGTTGTGTATTCCTTCTCCACCTTACATTTTATCCATTTCCATGCTATCCAAAGAGATTAAGCGAAATTTCTTTTGATCATTCATGTTTCCCTTCCATGGAAAGTTTCTGATAATTCTCTCAATTTCTAAAAGGATTGATTTTGGCACTTTGAGTACTGCCAAAAAATAATTAGGGATAGTAGCAAGAACAAATTTTATTAAGAGAATCTTGCCTAACAATGATAACCATCTTTCCTTCCACATTAAAATTCTATATTTTAGTCTTTCTATCACTTTCCCCCAATAAGCCACCTTGTTTTCACCCTTGAACAAAGGAATTCCTAAATATGTTCTTGGTAATTCTTCTTTTTTAAACCCATGTACTTTAACTATCCTTTCCTCCATACCCACCTTCATGTTAAAAAATAATATTTTTTATTTAGCTACATTTATTTTTTGACCTGAAGCTAAGTAGTACTTGTCTAACACTTGTTTTATTTGAATAGCTTCAACTACTATTGACTTTCCAAAACACAACATATCATCTGCAAACATAGAATACATCAATAAAATATTTTTGTTAGGGATAATAAATCCTCTCTAAAGTCCCTAGTATTGCTTCTAAATGATAATGGGCCCCCTGTCTCACACCCTATGTTGTAGCAAAGAATCATGTGGGGGATCCATTTAGATGCACGAAGAACATGGCCCCTGATAAACAAGAGTGAATCCATCTTCGCCACTTCCCTTTGAAGTCAAAATTTTCAAGTACTTTATCTAGAAATACCCAATCTACATGATCATAAGCCTTCATCATATCCAACTTAACAACAAAAGAAGGCAAGCTATCCTTATGAATAGAGTGAAGTGTCTCATGGGCTATTATGGACCCTTCAAAAGTTTCACAGTCTAGAACAAAGCCACCCTACTCCTGAGAAATAATTTTTGTTATTAGCGGTTGTAGCCTTAAGAAAATTTCCTTGGAAAATATTTTGTAGACTATGTTGCATAACGAGATGGGCCTAAATTATGGAAAGGTTTTGGGATCTTTTACTTTGGGAATAATGACAATACTTGTTACATTGAACTACTTAATCATTGATCTAATTCTCCTTGACTCCTCCAGAACCCAAAATAAATCAAAGGACAAAAAATCCCAACATTTTTTAAAGAAGATTGTTGTGAATCCATCTGGTCCTAGTGCTTTATCTGGGGGCAAAGAATTTTTTTTTTTTTAAGCTCCTCTAAGGTAAAAGGATTTTAAAGCTTATCATTATCCTCTTAGTTGACTAGCAAAGGAATGACAACAAGGATCTCTTCTTCATCTTTCCTTCGCTTCTCATCTTTTCCTTGAGGAGCTATTAAAAGTTCAAAAAAAAAAATCTTCACTTCTCTTTTTATTTCTTCTTCTGATGATACCTGGTTACGTGAACATAACTCCTAAATAGATAATATTTCTGATGTAGCTCTTTTAAACTAAGTGGAAGCATGAAATTATTTTGTATTTCTATCACCCTCTTTGAGCCATAGTTCACGAGACTTTTGTCTCAAACATATCTCCTCTCTAGCACATAATTCTTCCCATTCTATTTGCAAACCCATTTTTTCATACAAACTATCATTAAAGCCATCCTATATGATTTTCTCATGAACCTCTATCAGCTCCTTGAATACTATTTTGTTTTATGGAAAATATTTTTAAACACCTGAGCATTCCATACCTTTATTTGTTGCCTGACATGCTTCATTTTACAATACAACTGATACATTTTTTTCCCTTGCACAAGAGGTGCATTTTTACACCATTTCCACACTAAAGGCATGAAATGTGAATGCCTAAACCACATTCTTTCAAATTTAAAAAAAAAAATTCTTTTGGGAAGGGAGACATTTAAGATTCTTAAAGAAATTACATAGTAATTAGAATTTATAGTAGGTAAAATTTATAAATCCAATCCATACTGCCCTTGAAACCAATCAAGAGACACTAAAAATCTATTTAACCTCTTAGCAATCTGCAAAAAACCTCTCCTTTGATTTTTCCATGTAAACTTTCCTTTACTTACCACAATATGGTTCAACGAATTAGTAACAATGAAAGAATTTAAATATTCCATCACTTTCAATGGTGGACTATCACCCCCATATTTTCCTCCATCGAAACTAGTGCATTAAAATTTCCTCCCAAAACAATTTTTACATCCCCCAAACTATTTCAAATTTGTATTATTTCCTCCCACAATAATTTTTTGTGTAAAGTAGGAATGGGCCCATAAACATTAAATAACCAAAACTTCAGATTAAATTTGAAAATCTCAAGCAACTGCCAGTTGGATTCAAACCTTACTATGCAAACATTTACTAATTTTGGGTTCCAAAAAATAACAAGCCCCCCAGAGGCACCTTGCACCAGAGAATGATATGACTTCCACTTTACCCATTTTTGAATGGAAGCTTCATATCAGTCCATAGATAGTTTTTCTTCCTATAAAAGAACAATCTTAGCTCTACAAGAATCAATTTTTCGCTTGATACGAGCTCATTTTTCAGTGGCATTAATACCCCTAACATCCCATGCTATGACCTTCATTGCGCTCTAGGAGAACAACACACTCTCCTCAGGAATTTATTTGAAGTAGAATCATGTATAGTTTTCTACACCCTAGCTTCAATCTCCTCTTTTAATTTGGTTAAATTTTATTTTCTTCCCCTATTCCCTAGTGACTTCTTTAGGAAAGATTGAGGTGTCTGATAAATAGAAAGTTTCTTTGTAAAATAAAATTATGCATCTTCCCCACTCATTGAATTAGTTATTTGGTGCATAGAAGAGTGCTCTGGGAACTTATTCAATATTTGGCTTGAACCCTGAATTTCATTGTTCACATATCCACCCTCCCATACTTCCTCATTTACTATTACAACATCCCCATTGGGAGGTTCAATCTTGAAATCTCCCCCCCAACCATCATATACAACTATCTCCCCTACTAACTTAGCAAACATTTTTGATCCTATAGAAATTAAAATTTGTTCTGCCAACAATTCTATTTCATCTTTTATAGGCTTATTCACTAATTACAACTGTGAATTCTTAAAATATTCATGAGCAATAATAGTTGAATCTTGCAGTAGGTTATTTTGGTAAACTCTACCATTATTACTACTATTTACAAAATTATCCATATTAGGTAATGAACATGCTTCGAACATTAGCTTTTGGACGATAGCCTCCAATTATTTTTTTAATAGTCAGGGAAAATATGGCATATAAAGATGAAGACAATAGCCCTCATACAATCTCTTCAAAAATTCCAATTGGTTAGGAAAACATAAGGAGAAAGAAATATTCTCCTTTAGAATTAGTATACCTTATTACCTCTAAAGAATTTTTTACCTTCATCCCCCTTGTGCTCCCCTCACATGAGCTCTCTATTGGCTCTTCCATCACCGATTTAGTTGAAACATTAGTTGGCTCTCGATCTAGAACTTTACTCCATTGCTAGAAAAAGAGGTCACCATGAACTTCGCTATTCTAAAAATTTAATGATTTGTTCCCTAATATATGATAGTTCATACAAACATTATCTGGGTTTCCAACACAATATTCTAAACCCATTTCCCAAATTTTGAATTTAGGTGAATCTAAGATGGAAGCTCCTTTGAGGTATCAATTAAAACACAAACCCTAACTAGCTTCACAAATTTATTCAAAAACCAAAAATCATGTTTGAGGAAAATCCCTATATGATTAAACATTATTTCAATAAAATGCTCATATCTATACTCCAATGGTAATGCATGCATCTGTACCTAGTATGGAAAAACTCTTGACAAAAAATCCTCAGCCCTAAAATTTGGCACCCATGGTTGCATACACAACCCTGAGCTATCAAAGACCCATGATTTTACTCTATATTTTGCATATCTATACACTTTATCCCTACAAATCACCACAAAAATCCATTTCCTTTGATCTAGATAAAAAACTGTTTCAATTCCTTTTCATTCATGACTAAGCAGTTCCTTTAATCTATCTAGGTTAGGGATTAAATTTGAAAACCTACAGATTAGATATTTTTCCTTTCAATCCTTTACTTGAGGCTGTAATAAATTCTTAGGAACTATGAATTGAACTAGGGTTTTCCTTTGCTCATTGCTTTGATCAATGCCTCCTTTACCTTCCTGATTGGTGCACTTTCCTTAATCTGAAGAAATGACCTCATTTCGCTTCCATATCTTTTGTGTTACTTCATTTCTTGAAGCAACTTTCTTGCTTCTTCTCTTGTAATGCTTATTTTTACTCATTTTCCCTTGTTTATTACTTACTTGCACTTTATTTTTAGTATTCACCAACAATCCCTTCCTTTTCTCAAGCCAATCCTTCTTTTGTTCATTATTTTCAAAAATTTACTTTAGAATCCCTTGATGTCCAAAATTATAAGAAACCTCTTTGGCTAACTCCTTGTGTCTAATCTAACAACCCTCCTTCCCTGAAACAATGTTACCTTGCTATTGCCTTCTCCCTGAGATCTGAAAACCCTCACCATGATAGTTTTTGAATTGTGTGATACCATGTCAATCTACTAATCATGTTTCTTTTTCTTGCAAATTTGAAACCCTAGTAGATCTTAAATTGATTTTAGTATCTTCATATAGCTTTTTCAGGTACTCAAGGTCTTTTTAATACTCCTTGTATTCTTTATCATTTCACATGCATTGTTGAAAAGCTCCATCTTCACTGCAAATGTCAAAAATTGGTTATTTTGAATGGTCTAGATGCCTAACAGTATGGAATGACACCTAGTTTGGCTTTGAAAATTTGTCTTACTCCTTTAGATCTAGGCCTTGCATATTTCTAGATAGTATTACCCATGGGTCTAGGGTTTCAAATATGGCCACCATAGCCTTGATAGCTACGAGAGCCATGAAAAGTCTGTAGTCTGACAATTTCTGAGAAATAGTTGTTAATGTGTTGTCTCCTCTCCATGACCTTGGTAATCAATTTGACACAAATTTTTTTTTACATGTTTTTCAAATTATGTTAATAACCTATTGAAATTTTAGGTCAAGTTGCTTAACTCTATTTTTTTGAATTTTTCATTGCCACTTACAGGCCTAGTTTGGACCCTTATGATCCTACAATGACCCCTATGTGGTTTTGAGGAATTGTTTGATATTTTTAGAAGTATGTGTCCTCCAAGTGGAAAGTGTGTTGGTGCTTTGCATGTCGAATTGTGAATGAAAAGTTGGTTCAGTTAGTTATTGCTTCACCAATTTTGCTATGTGGTGTGGACCTAAGGATTTTTGGGTCATGTGGATTTCAAGTATGTAAGGAGAAGGTTTATTGAAGTGATTATAGGTCATGGCAACCTATTTTGGTATTTTGCATGTTTTGGTTTATTCTGCAAGGTATGTGTGTTAAGATCTTAAGCCGATAGGTTATGTGATGCATGTTTCATCTAATTAGGCTTCACTAATTGATGTTTTGGTTGTTTGTAGTATATATACAAGGTTGATTCATTGTGCAAAAGATGAGATGAGTAGATGGTGAGTGTGTATGCAAAATTTGATGTAGTGTGAAGTGTGAAAGGTGTAGTGGTGAAGTATAAAGTGTATTAAGTCAATTTTCAAAGCTTAATTGGAACTATAGCTTTGGCATGCTGTAGGTACAATATTATAAGTTCATTTTGGAAATGAGCTACCATTTCCTCATCTTTTTCTATTCTAGGTAGTGAGCCCTTAGTAGTAATCCACCAAAAGCGTGTCATTCTTTCTTTTTGGATAATGATTCCACCATTCTTTAATCTCTATTATAATTGTTTATAATATATTGTGAGCTAATCCTCATCATTTTTTTTTCCCTATCTAGGGTTTTCCACATAAATCTAGTGTTCTTGTGTTCTTTGATTTGATGAATTCTTTATGTATTCCTTTCCATTATTGTAAATTTAATGTGATGATTTGAATAGATATTTAAGTTGATAAGGTTAATGAATTTCAATGAATATTGATTCACACCCTCCCTCTCAGTATTTTGGGTGTTCAAAAAATATAGGATTAATTTACACATATGAGGATGCATAGCAAGTTCTTGGGGTAACTCAAAAAAGTTTGTAAACTTAGAGTATTTCTCTTCACCCAAGATCACACAAAGTGCAAGGGGAGTGGATACACACTAAAAGTTCACACAAGCATGGCCAACATAGAATACACTCATTCTTTTTAAATTCTCTAAGGCAAGGATAATTTCATTTTAAATAGCACCAAACTAAAGTATGGATTTGTGTTGATGAATTTTAAATCAACATTGTAATGGTGAGGACTTTTGGGTTCAATTTTAGCCAACTTTGAAAAATCATAGCATTGTAAATTTTAGAACCAATTGAAAGCTAATTGTCCTAAAACATGAAATAAAGCAACATATGATGGATGAAAATAAAGATAAAATGATATTTTTTTCCTTCACTTCAAGATTTTATGCTTCTCCCCAAACCTAAAAAATCAATTAGCCTTACAGAAAAAACTAGAAGTTAGTAAATGATTAGAGAGTAGATGAAACTAAACATTTAAAGCATAAATGAAAATTTAGTTCTCTATTTTTTGTTGCAATAGAATCATTGTGCAGATAATTGCATTGCTTTGGTGAACTTCTTGGCATCGCTCTGTCAGAAAAAAGAGAGGTCATTTTTGACAAATGCAAACCTGTAACTACAAAAATAAATAGAACGGTCAAAAGCATTAATATATCAAAAGAATTGCTATACCAAAATGACAAAGGCATGCCAATGCAAACAATAGCAGTGCTATATTTCAATAGCATCACAATTCATAAAGGGATCACTCTAGTTAAAGGAAAATAGTGTTGCAATGCAAACGATCGTGTCACTGCTTGCGATATCATTTTCATGCACTAAACAAAAGCATCGCCAAGCCCTGTAACTTGAAAATTATAGAAAACTCATCAAGTTTGGTTAGTTCTACCCTTCCTCTAGCACTAGAATGTAAGAATGAACATAACATAAGCTAAACCTACAAGATCTACATAAAACAAACATTTATATTTAGCAAGTTAAGTCAAGCTCTCAATGAAGTACTCCAAAACATCAAACAGAGAAGCTATTTAAACATAAAAAATAAAGAAATGTATAAAGGAAACTAGTTAAATTCCTCAAACCTCATCCCATTAGGAGATTGGTGCTACATTGATGTAGAATGTTAGCTCTTTCCCAATCCCTCTATTGAAACAAGCTTTTAAATGGGTGGTGTTGATGAAAATTGATGAAAATAGAAGTAAACTAAGCTAAAATGGATAAAAAGCTAAAATGGATGCAAATGGATAAAAGTGGGTATGGAAATGTGCAACATAAATTTTGTAAAATGGAAGTGAATCCTTTTCTCATATAAATGAGGAGTATTTATAGGAGAAATGACTAAATCAATGGTTAAGATTGATTTGGTCAACTGATGGATGAGAATCAATGAGAGGTGAAGGCATGGATCAAGGATTCTCCTTATTGGATGAGAATTCAAGTTGACCAAGATCAAGGATTTAATAAATGGCTCTCATTGATTCAAAGAAGGGGAATTACTAAAAATTGGGAAGTTGTTAGGAATTTTTTAGCAAGATATTCCCATTCATGGTATGTGCATGATTATGATGGGCAAAAAAGTGGTGATACGATGGATATGTATAGGGTATGTGGCTGGTGATTTGTTTTTTACCAAAAATTGATGAAACAAAAAGGGTTTTTAAAGGATATTCTCAGTTTTCCACCAATATAAATTATTATTTACTTTGAATTTAATAAGTAATTATTATTCATTTTCTATTTGAATTACGACTAATGTCCTAATTGATAGGTTGATTGAAAAAAATCTATAACTTTTAAATGGTATCACATTTTTTGAGTCTGAAACATACATCACATTCTATGCTTCACATACTATAAGATTAAATAAAATAAAATTGAATTTCATGAAGTTTTAACCAAGTTAAGGTGGTTAGACATACAAGTTTTTATATTTTTTTAAAGTTGTAATAAAATATTCATAATTAATTATTTACGTGGAAAAAAATTACAAAAAAATATGCATCACATCAGGACATGACTCCTTTACTTATATCTAAAATATTATAAAAGAATATTATCATTTTATCATGGTTAGGGTGGTCAGAAAGACACCTGCTTCTTATTTTTCACTGAAATTTAAGTACTACTACATTGCAATTTCAAATTTTCACCTAATAGATTTTTCTTTTCAATAAACCTAGTAGTTTTGAAACTAAATTCAATTTTCTACATATTCTATTCTTACATATTTTAAAATTAATATAGATAACTTATTCAAATTTTTATGTCAAGTTTCCTAACTCTGATTTTTCTAAATTTTTTGCCACTTAAGGGTCTATTTTTTCCATGATGACCCTAAACATACCCTTCAAATGGAGGAATATTCTAGGGGAATATTCCATTGTATATGGGAGGGTGAGAGAAATTACCCATTTAGACAATTAAAACATTGTGCAAGATGGATAAAATTAGAATTTTAACTAAATAATTTACTTATTTAATTAAAGGGGGATAATGACATTCAAATAAATATTTAGTATTATTTAATCAAATGAGAAGACATAGGAAATTTAATTAAATAATTCACATTACCTAATTAAATAAGATGAAAATTAGTACGAAAGGGGATGAATTAGTCAAATAACATTCATTATTTGATTAATAGGAGAAAATGATTAATTTAGTTAAACAATAAAGATTACTTGATTAAATGGTTGAAAAGAGGTGATTTAGGATAAAATGGTGTTAGTAATCAAATTCAATTGTGCAATATCAGTCAAAAAAAATTCAAGTGTCTACAAATGGGTCTTACACTCAACATGGATCCGAAGTAGGAATTATTTTTGTCGTACCACAAGGAGACATAATCCTTATGTCCTACAAGATAGAATTTCCTTATACAAATAA